>WNNG01000155.1:0-124799 GCA_018208015.1 Medicago ruthenica
AGTTCAACACAAACTGAACATGCTTTATATATTTAAGATTTTTTTTACGCAAATATATTTATGATTTAAAACCCTTTAATTTCATTACTAAACCACCGTAAAACTTTGTGTTCATCTTCTTAACTCTTTATCTCTTTTAATTTTTATTACTAATTGATTCAATTTATGAAAATTGTTTGGAAAACCCAATTTATGCAATAGAAGATTTAGAGTCGAATTGATGATCGAATCTTGTCAAAGATCCACCTTTATCAAAGGGGTTCTAACATTCTTATTCAAAAATCATCAATTAAATCAATTTGGCATCTTTGATTAATTTGTGTTTTTTTTTTCAATTAAGTTTGGACATCAGGGTTTATCAATTCTCTAGTTGTATTATGGTTTAAATCGGATTCTAGTCCCTGCAATTATATTTGTTTGGTTTTCTTGTAAGTTTTTTGTTTGGTTTCCATCCTTATACATTCAAAATCATATATTTTTATTCCCTAGTGTAACTTTATTGGACCATGTGGTGGCACTTGGTGTGAGTTTATTTAGCCACGTATGACGTCAGGGACTAAAATCATACTCTCTACATCTTACAATAGGCGTCCTTTTTCCTTTTTTTGTCTTAAATTATTTGTCTATTTTATAATACCAACACAACATTCATTATTTTTTTTCACTAACATACCCTTATTTATTGCGTTTCAATAGTCTATAACTACTCCACTAACTATAACTAATAAGGGTGTTTTAGTAAATGATACATATTTTGTCATTAAAATCAATACTGTTAATCATTTCCTTAATAAACAGGTAAAATTCAAATGAGACATCTAATGTGAGACCGGAGAGTATTTAATCCTTGTATTAACTACTTAAAGTTTTCAATCAATGAATTTGTTGAATGATACATGTTTGTGTTGTGTTTCAACATTTTAAAATTCATTTTAATTTGGTGGCGGATGTGAGACCCGAGTTGAGGGGTCAGGAGTTCAAAACAATTGGTGGGGAGGATGAGGCTGTTCTTATTCAACCTTTCTTGTTAGAGGAAATAAAGAAGGCGGTGTGGGACTGAGATAGTTTTAAAAGTCCTGGACCAGATGAGAATAATATGGGTTTTATTAAAAACTTCTGGGACTTATTGAAGGTTGATTTGCTAAATTTTTTTGTTGATTTTCATCGCAATGGAAAGCTCACCAAATGGATTAATAACACTTTCATAGCTTTGATTCCTAAGGTGGAATGTCCTCAGAGATTGGCTAACTTCCGTCCAATATCTTTGATTGGTTGTCTTTATAAGATTTTGTTAAAGGTGTTCAGATTTTAGACTAGGAAAAGTTGATTTTGAGAAAACATATGACTCGGTTGATTGGAGATATTTGTGTGATGTTATGGTTAAATGAATTTTCATCTGCTTTGGAGAAAAGTGGATTTTAGAATGTGTCATTACAGCTATGGCGTCTGTTCTTGTTAATGGCAACCCAACTGATGAGTTTAAGTTGGAAAGAGGTCTCAGGCAAGGGGATCCTCTTTCTCCTTTTTTATTTCTTTTAGCGGCTGAAGGCTTTAATGTGAAGATGAATGCTTTGGTTTTGAATAGATTGTTCCCGTGTATTATTTTGGGGGAATAGACTGATATGTCAGTTTCCCATCTTCAGTTCGCAGATGACACCCTGCTGATATGGACTAAAATCTGGCTAATATTAGATCTTTAAAGGCGGTTTTAATTTTGTTTGAGGAGATTTCTGGTCGTAAAGTCAATTTTCATAAAAGCATGTTGTTTGGTGTTAATATTGTTGAGTCGTGGCTGCATGAAGCGGCTTTGGTAATGAATTGTAATCATGGCTGATTGCCTTTCTTGTATTTGGGGCTTCATATTGGGGGGGGGGGGGATTCTAGAAAGGTCAATTTTTGGTAACCTTTGGTGGAGCGTATTCGAGTAGACTGTCTGGGTTGAAGAGTAAGAATCTTTCGTGGGAAGTCGGCTGATTCTTCTTAAGTCTGTATTGTCTTTCATTCTGATTTATTTTCGTTCCTTCTTCAAGGCTCCCTCAGGTATCATTTCTTCTCTTGATTCTATTTTTAGTTCTTTTTTTTTGGGATGTGAAGATTTTAGGAATATGTCCTGGATTAAATGGGTCACTATTTGTTTGGAAAGGGAGAATGGAGGATCGGGGGTTAGGAGGTTGAAGGAATTCAATTTAGCTTTACTTGGTAAGTGGGTGTGGAGGGTGTTGGAGGAAAGAGATAGTTTGTGGTATAAAGTGTTAAGTGCGAAATATGGTAAGGAAGGTGGGAGGTTATGTTTTGGGAGAAGGGGATGATCAATTTGGTGGAGGGAACTTGAACTTAATCAGAAAGGGAGGGGGAGTGTTGAATGAGAGGTGGCTGTTGGATAATGTTGTTAGAGAAGTGGGTGATGGGAATGCTACTTTGTTTTGGAAGGACCCTTGGTTAGGGGGCTTTTCCTTTGATGCAAGTTTTAGAAGACTTTTTGAGTTGGCAGATAATAAATTAATAAATTAATAACAGTCACAGAAATGCATTCTTCGGGGTGGGGTGTTAGTGGGGAGGCGTGGAAGTGGCGTATGCAGCTGTTTGCATGGGAGGAGGAGCTGTTGAGGGAATGTGTCAATCGACTTCTAATGTGGTTTTGTAGGTTATGGTGTCAGACCGTTGGGTTTGAAAGCTTCATTCGTCCCATCAGTATACAGTTAAAAGTGCTTATAACAACTTAATTGCAACTGATGTTGATTTTAATGTGTATGGCAACATGTTTTGTGGCTTAAAGCGATTCCTCTGAAGGTTAACATTTTTATTTAGCGCTTATTATTAAATCGGATTGCAAAAAAAGACAATTTGTTTAGGAGAAATATTATTGCTGCATCAAATATTCACTGCTCGACTAATTGTGGATGTTTGGAAGACATAAATCATTTGTTTTTCAAATGTGACTTTTATGGTCGTCTTTGGAATTATACTCCAGGCTGGTTAGGTTTTGCATTGGCTCTCATGGAAATTTATCTGATCATCTTCTCCAATTTAGGGGATTAGAGGGTTTTCAAAATACTTTCGTTTGGCTTTCAATATTATCTGGATATCAGTGCTGTATACTATTGAGTTTCCAAAAAGACTTGCAAACATTTACGCTAAGTATAAGACACTTCAATGCCAAGATTTTCCGCAAACTTTCAAGAATTAAAAAAAATCCAACAAAATAATGACACAACATAATAACACTACCTAAACATCTTCATCTGGCCGAATCAAACTCTTGAGAATATCTTAAGGCGACCGCAGCAACGTAACATCCATCTCGAGGGGGATCATGTTCAGCTCAGCATATATCGAGAACATGTTCCTCATGTCGTCGTCATTCGTTAACTCCAACCGTGTGAACGACAAATTCCCGTCTGAGTCGAACGATGGACGGTGATACTAAACGTATTCTGTAACACCCCAATTTTCTATTTTTAATTAATTCCATGAAGTTTAATAGGTGAAGTTTTGGTTAATATTATTATTGATGTTGCTTTTGCTTGAGTGTTATTTTGTTGTTGAGAAAATAAAATATTGATGATGATTGAGAAGTAGTAAGAGAATTTAAATAAAATGAAGAGAGGAATCAAAACAAAATAATACAGAGTCGGAGGTGTAGAATATAAGTTTTAAATAAGTGGGGGAGGGGAGGAGTAAAAGAATAGTGAATAGGGGAGAAGAAAATTATAACAAGTGACTGACCCAAATATAAATAGAAACATTAGGAGTTAGAAGGGGTCACTTTTGCTGAACGTGGAAAAGAGAGGAGAAGAGAAGGAGAAACCCTAGCTGCAACAGGATCAAGCCAAAGCTGGAATTTCCGAAGAATCGAGGTAAGGGGGAGAATCTTTGCACTTTAGGGTATCTTAATATATGATGTGGTGGTGTTTAATTCTTAAGATGATGTTGTTGCTATGATGTGAGATTTTGATGAGATATTGATTATGAACAAATTAAAAGATGTAGGAAGATTAGAATTGTCAAAACAAATGGCTAGGTTTTGATTAGAGAATTTAACATGTGAATGGTTGTTGCAATTAATGGATGGTATGAAAAATTAGTGTTTGGATGATAGGGTAAACCTAGGTAATGTTTCCTAACAATTTATGATCATAAGGGGTCGGAAATAGGGATGTTTAGCCAAGTTAGGAGCAATTTCGAGGGCAAAAACACTGTTTTTGTGGGTTCTGCAACAGTCCATCATGCCACGATGGAGGGCCATCGTGCCACGATAATTCCAGTGGCAAAAATCCTTTTTCAAGCTGTCACCATCGTGCCACGATTTGCAGAATCGTGATATGATGTTGAACCAACTTTTTGACCATGTTTTGCTCCGAATTGTCCTTAGGTGTCTTCATGAAAGTTGTAGATATGAATGTTAACTTTCATGTAGCTTTCGAGTGACCTCATTTAGACATCCACAACTTGAGGTATGGTCAAATTACTACACAGGGGTCAGCAGGGTCGTGCACTCTGCCCGGGTTTAGGAAACAAAACATTCCCACCCCTCTCTCTCCCGAATTGGACTTAGGTCCCTTCATGAAAGTTTTAGATATAGATGTCAGCTTTTATTTCCCTTTGGTTTGAATCCATTTAGATCTCTAGAACTTGAGTTATGATTAAAACACCATGCATGGGTCATGCTGCGTTCTTCATGAAAATTCAGCACAATCTTTCCAGTGGACTCTAAAACATCTATGAAAGCAATAGTTAGTTTAAGCAAGCCATTAGCGTGTAAGGCGAAAGTAAGGATCCTTAAACCACATATCTAAATGAGGGAGTGTGTTAGGCATAAATAGAAGTAGTTACCTCAAAATAATAGCAAGTCTAAACATGAACCGTTGATAGTAGTTTATGAGAACCTAATGATGTTAAAGATGGCTTGGCAACAGGAAATGAAAGACAATGGTAAGAGGGGCAAGAGAGTTGTTTAAGATAGATGACTAGGATAAACATAAGTTCCTCGGATTAGAGATAAGCCTAAAAAGGTGAAGTAGTTTAAGCAGTAGAAAGAGAAGTATGAGAGATATAGATAAGTAGTTCACGGCGGAGTGATAACGACGAGAATAATCCCTTGGGGTATTTAAGAGGTCTAATGTGGTAAGTCGATTAAGAGGGTATAAAATATGAAAGAGGTAAAGAAGTGAAAAGAGACGATGATAAGAGGGGCTATGAAGTAGGTGTAATGCATCAATAAATAGTAATGCATCACAATATTGCAAGAGCTCACTTTGTTTGTAATGCATCAATAAATAGTCTCATGGATCCCTTTTCTAAACGGTTGAACGAACTTATTGTTTGGCAAGTTTTCAGTGAGGATTTTGTTAGTTTTTTTCCTGTTTTTTCTCTTCCACGTGAGCTATTTTTTAGTCTCAAATAAGTTGTTGTGGATAGCTATTCTTAGGGGAAAAAAACTTTCTGAGTTGGTCCACTCCTTTTCCCACTTAACCCATGATCTGATACACCTTCCTATAGTAACTGAATAGTGCTAAAGATCAGCCCTCAAAGTGTTGCATGTTTCAAGACTTTGTGATGGGCAAAGCTCTATAAAAGGGAAACGTATTCACTCTGTTTCAAGGTCACTGAACCTACTCTTCTCTCTATAGAAAACTACACCATCGAGTTTGAGTGAGTTAAGGCTTAGAATAGTGAAACAGAATGGTTGTAGTAGCAGCAAGAAGCTCTTTTCTCACATAGCAATGACTAGAGGTTAGTGCTCATAATTTGCTTCCGCTTACTGATTTAAATGTGTTGTTTATGTTGTTTAACATGTTTAAATCGATTAGAAAACTTACATTTGGTATCAGAGCCTGTTATACCTCTGTCTTGCTGAATCGTTTCCAATTTGTTTTGAAAATTTCAATTATGTGTACTTCGGTTTTGACCCTTTTAATCGAAAATAAAATTAGAAACGGATTGGAAACGATTTATACAATGTTTCTGGGTAATAATTCATCATTTTCGACGTCGAAATTCGTCAAAACCGTCGGGTTTTAATTCGGGTTTCGCGGGTCTGAACCGGGTCAAATTGACCCGGCTGAAGGTTGAAGACGATGAATGTTTTATTTTAATCAGTGCTTCATATTTTTATTAATATAAAACGGCGAGAGATATAGCAGATTGGTTGCACGCGGCGCAGTGGTATGTTTCATTATGAACTGAGTTAATGTATTTGGTTCAAAATTTGTACCAAATATATCAACTTATGTTGACTCATTTTTGCTTATATTTTAGGACGGAGTAGTACTTATTAAGTATTTATATTAAAAAAAAATATGTGTATATATGAGAGTCCACTTAAACAATCACTTAATATGACTATTATTAGAGATGCCCTAAAATTTGTAGAAATAGACTCTTGTTTGGCTAGTCATTTAAGCTGGCATTTGATAAAAACGTTAAATATAAATCGTGTTCAGTTTGCATTAATTGGGGAGTGCCTCTTTTGAAAAGTAAAAACTTTGCAACATCTTGCCGGGCACTGACCCGATTTATACTTTGTAGGACACAGGCCGAATTAAACGTTTAATACGAATATTATACCATATACTCAATTCAATTCTGGGTTATTATTTATTTAATATTTATGTTCTTTTGACAAGTAAAATATCCAAATACTAGATCGATTGGGTCAGTGTATAGTACAAAATTCGTATTAAACGTTTGATTGGAACAGTGCCAAATACTAGCTAGTCATGTATTTTTCTTGCATCCATCATCACTTATGGTATTTTTTGCCATTGTTTTTTTGTATTGCATGATTTTCTCAATTTCTGTATAGTTATTCAAAAAGAATATTTGCATTGTTGCAAATAAAGTTTGTACAAAATATCAATTTAAAAAATTAAGAGCGGTATCAATAGAGAAGTGATCAAAATATGTGAGTATTTTGAAATTGAAATGAAGGGCGTATATGAGAAATTAAATTCATACTTGAGGGCAAAATCTACCATTAAAGGAAAGATATCACCAGACAAATCAAGAAATATTTGATCACTTTAATTGTTCTAGTGATTATTTTAAGCTTTTGGATTAAACAAATTAAATGAACGAGATTTGATGTCATATTTAATTTGACACCTTAGTGTCATTTGATCCTAACCCATATATACATACACACACTCAATTGAATAAAAGATTGAACTTGCCCTACCCCATTTTTATATTCTCAATACCGGTCTTTAATATTTTAAATGTTTGACATTTTTTCAACTTGTGCATTTGAGGTTGATTTTTTTATTAAGGTAAGGCGAGTTTTTTTGAGAAACCTTTAAAAGAAAAAACAGAAGCACAACCACAAAAGAAACAATAAGAAGAAAAAAAACATAAATTTCAAATTGATTGTGGTTCGGCACTTCCTACGTAAATCCAAAATCTCAATATAAAGTAAAGTGACAATTTCGTTGAGGAGCAGAATAAATCGACCTTCGATAACCAAAAAGTTTAAAACGTATAAAACCCCTAAATTTAATTGAGTGTATAAAATTCGTATTGAATCAACTGGGTCACTGTCAGACAAAGATGTTGCTAAGTTATTTTTCAAGCTTCCATTTTGCTTTTCAACAGAGTGAGATTAATGCAAACCGAATACGCTTTATAAATTCAAGATTTAATAAAACCTTTTATTTTGATTAAACTATTTTTTATTTTCATCTCTTAAAGTTTTTATGCATTTTATGGGTTAATATTAGATTTGTCTCCTAAGCTTAACTAATTTTTTTCAAGTAAAAACATAATTTAATTATTTCACAATAGCTATCATAGGAAGTTACAAATTTCAAATGAACATTTTATATCATAGTCCAACAACATGACAAAAAATAGAAACCAACGATAACAACAAAATAAAAATACAACACACAAATTGTTCTCAAGCAAGATACACAAAGCTAGAAATGAAATCAATTTCTTTAGACTGGTAACTCTGAATTGCCACTTTGAGTCTCACCCTCAAATACTTTCTTGATCCTTTCTGGAATCAATATTTGATAGAGCTCTTTTTTATTGGCATAGCACATCAAAGCAAATATTAAGATCCATAAGCCCAAAAAAATCCAAGCAATTGTTGGCGAAATAATCATCAAAGCTAGAACTGAAACAACACTTCCAAGTACAAGAATAACCATCATGAATGGAAGGAAGTTCTTGTTGTGAAGCTGTAACATTGTAATAAGCACCAAAACCAAGTAGTAAAGAGCAACCATGAAAACTAAAGTCATCATAATTGGGTCGATATCAACTTGAGACTTTCCATTACTTGTATTCATTGCTGCTAATGATAGCCCGAAAAATTGTCCAAGTAATTTTCCTTCTTCATTCAAGCTAGAAAGAGTTGAATCAATTCAAAAATATCAAATGTTAGGAATAGTATATTCAACAACTACAATAGAAAGACAGAGTTCTACCAAAAAATAGGGGAAACATTTCAAGTTATTTACCTTGTTGTAGCTCCTAATTCTGCAGTTGAAGTTGACATGTCATTGATCCTTTGAGGAATCATTTGATAGAGTTCTTTTCGATTTTTATAGCCCATCAAAGAAAATACTAAGATCAACAGCCCCAAATCAATCCAAGCAATGGTAGGCGAAATAATCATCAAAGCTAAAATTGAAACAACAGTTCCAAGTAAAAGAATGACCATCTTGGATGTAAGGAGACTCCTTATCTGAAGTTGTAACATTTTCACAAGCACCAAAACCCAATAGTATAGAGCAACCATGAAAACTAATGCCATCACCAGTGGTGATTTTACCATACTTGTATTGATGATTGCAAACAATACAACGAAAAGTTGTGTAAACAGTTCTCCAACTTCATGCAAGCTGGAAAGGATTGAATCAATACAAGACAAGAAAATAAAATGTTTACGCATGGAATTGATGCTATAACTACATGAATGAGTATTATTACCTTGTTGAAGCGGATGAAGTTGAAAGGATCCCGGTTGCATTCGCAGCAGCAGCTTCTTCAGGCATTGTTCCTCTCACTCAATCTTTGATTTGATGAGCTGAAAACTTCAGTCCTTGTTTCTATTTATAAGGAGATGAGCTTTGCATTGGACTGTCTTTGCTAAAGAAAATACATGGAAAAAGATACTGGTTTAATACGTTTAATACGATCGTTTAATACAAAGGTTGAACTTTACCTCCCAATCCCAAAGAGAACAAAAAGGTCAAACTTTCTCCATCTCGTCTGTTATATTCTCAAATTTGGTCTTTAATCTTGTTCTGGAATTAAGGTTTTGTTTACGAGTTTGGAGGGGAAGGGAGGGGAGGATTTAGGAAAAAAGGAAGGAGCAAGTGAAAGAAATAGAAGACATTAGGAAGATTAGGAAGGGAGGGCTTTGGGGGGTTCGTTTTTCTTCATAATACAAAGCTCCCCTCATTTGGGGAACTCAAAAATTGTATTGAAGAAGAGTTTTTGAAGGTTTTGGAGGGTTTATATGAATTCTTCAAATTTAATATTTGTTGTTATAATATTTTTAAAATTAAAAATATATTAATCATAAACATTAATTTATCATTCTCTAAAAAATTGCTCTTTCAAAAAATGTGAAACATTTCACCATTTTCTCCAATATTTCCCGCCCTCTTAAGCCCTCCTTCCCCTCCCCTCCGAACTTCCAAACAAAGCCCAAGAGGATGACTAGTAGCAACATATCAATGTTCTGAAACCACATAATAGAGAGATGTTCAAGGCCGGCCCAAGGGGGCTGCCACTAAAGCAAGGGCTTTAGACCCTCAAATTTTTTTGGCCTCACATTAGACCGCCAAATTTTTTTCGCTTTAAATATATTTTTGTGAAGACTTGAGTTTATAAAAAAAATTCAACAATATTAATAGGCTAGCCTAACCTATTTAATTTAACAGACTTTATAAAAAAAATTTGAGCCTAGCCTTCTCATTAAACGAGCTGAGCCAAGTTAGACATTAAATAGGCTAGACTATAGGCCCCTGTCGGACAGTCCGACCTGTTCCCACTCCTACCACATGTATAAATTGTTAATGATGTAAATTTATCAGGAGACTCATTCAATAGTTTTCCAAGAGTTGTTTAGTTGAAGTAACTGAGTACTTATTAAGTATTTACATTAAAATAAAAAAGTGTATATATGAGAGTCCACTTAAACAATCACTTAATAGGACTATTATTAGAGATGCCCTAAAATTTGTAGAAATAGACTCTTGTTTGGCTAGTCATTTAAGCTGGCATTTGATAAAAACGTTAAATATAAATCGTGTTCAGTTTGCATTAATTGGGGAGTGCCTCTTTTGAAAAGTAAAAACTTTGCAACATCTTGCCGGGCACTGACCCAGTTTATACTTTGTGGGACACAGGCCGAATTAAACGTTTAATACGAATATTAGACCATATACTCAATTCAATTCTGGGTTATTATTTATTTAATATTTATGTTTTTTTGACAAGTAAAATATCCAAATACTAGATCGATTGGGTCAGTGTATAGTACAAAATTCGTATTAAACGTTTGATTGGGACAGTGCCGGATACAGGCTAGTCATATAAAAGTGAATAAAATGTAGAAAAGGAAAAAGGATTTTGCACTTATTAACTTCCACACACGTCTTCTTGTAAAAGAAAACCTCCACACATACTTTGTACAAAAAAACTTATTTTATTGGCGTGAAAATTTTTCTTTCCAAAAATGAACTCGAATAATTAATTAAGACTCAAGTTAGATTCTTTAGTTAGTTGATAGACTTAAGACTACAAGTCCTAAGTTTGGGAAGCAAGAAACGACGATAAAGTAAAAATAGAAGAAAATGAAATTGTAAACTGTAGAAGGTAGGTAATAAAGATTAAAAACGAAATATTATTATTTATAAATAGAAGTGAGTTACATACATGGTTTGTTCAACAACGGTCTGTAGGATGTTTATCAAATGAGAGCGGATGTGTTATCTAGTAAACAAATTTTTGTGGAATGGAAATGAATTCTTTTGTATGAAGTTTGATGTTATTATATATTTGTAGAAAAGAAAGATAAATTAACTCGTGCAATGCATAAATGTCATGTTTTTTCTAACTTCTTTGGAGTCAGTCTTCTTCTGCAAGTTTCTTCGTGTACTTTGAATTTTTATGGTGTGTTTGATTTGCTAAAAAAAATGAAGGACAAAACATGACAATTCCAGTTGTGAATTGTTTGATTTGTAAAATTGTTTCTGGACATGACAAATTGGAGGCAAGGGACAAGATAAAAACTGAAATTTTTGTCCCTACTAAACTGCACCACAATGCTTAAGCACACCTTTAATACTAAGATTCTTGTATTGTTATGTCAAATACGTACTTTTTAGCATATCAAACACACCTTTAATGCTGATGCACAAAAAACCGTTCCCAAAAAGACTTCTTTGTTACATTTCGACATGATAGGTTTTTAGAAGTTATACCGTTTGAAATTTCAAATGATCTACTTATTTCGAATTCTCCTATGTTTCTATTTCAAATATGATCTTCGAGCTCTAGTATTTGAAGTAGAATCATTCTTTTAATATTGATCTTCGAGGAAAATGAACTTAACTCGCTTGAAAAGTTTACTCATGATTTGTGTGTCAAATTTATATTTGATATAGCTCGGTCAGAAGAAAACCATGCAATCAATTATCTGACAATACCTATTACATTATATGACAAAATTAAAATGAGCATTTTACAACAAAATCACAAAAACTCGAACTTCATTTAGCAAACACACAAATTGTTCTAAAGCAAGCTACATATATCGATTTTTGTTGTTTTATTGAAGGGTTTCAATATTTTTTGTTTTATTGAAGGGTTTCAAACGTATTAAACCACACACAAACGCGTCGTCTTTTATCATATAAATGTTGACATGGAAAATACCCAAATACTACCTAGTCATATAAAAGTGAATAACTTGTAGAAAAAGAAAGATGATTTTGCACTTATTAATTTCAATTACACACTTTTTATAAAAAAATAAATAATTTATTATACCATAAAAAAGACTTCCACTTCGTCACACACCTAACAAAATCAATTCAGCAAGAAGAAAACCATGCAATTAATTATTTGACAATAGCTATTATAGGATATTTCAAATTTCAAAAGAACATATAAAACGATAACAACAAAATAAAAATACAACATATTAATTGTTCTTAAGCAAGATACACAGAGAAATTTTACTTAATCAAATGCAATCAATTTCACTAGACTGGTAACTCTGAATTGCCACTCTGAGTCTCAGCCTCAAATACTTTCTTGATCCTTTGTGGAATCATTTGATAGAGCTCTTTTTGATTCTTATAGCACATCAAAGCAAAGATGAAGATCCACAAGCCCAAAAAAATCCAAGCAATTGTAGGAGAAATTATCATCAAAGCTAGAACTGAAACAACACTTCCAAGTAAAAGAATTACCATCATGAATGGAAGGAAGTTCTTGATGTGAAACTGTAGCATTGTCACAAGCACCAAAACCAAATAGTAAAGAGCAACCATGAAAACCAAAGCCATCAGAAGTGGTGATTTTTCTATACTTGTATTCATTGTTGCAAACCCGATGATTATAAACAATAGCTCAAACAATTGGCCAAATAAGTTTCCAACTTCATTCAAGCTAGAAAGGGTTGAATAAATTCAAGAAAAGAAAATGTTAGGAATAATATATTTAATAATTTCAATGTAGAAGAGTTACCAATAAAAAGGAGAAACATAGCAAGTTAATGTTTTACCTTGTTGAAGTTGAATTGAACATGGTTGCATTTGCTGCTGTAGTTCCTTGTGCCATTGCTCCTCTCACTATGAACTCAATACATGCTTCAGTATTGCTTTTTATAAGACTTAAGGTTTGTAGTTGAAGAAAAAACATAGAAAAAGAGCTTTGACATAATTTGGGTTAACGGAGACAGTGACCCATTGAAACGTTTAATACGAATTCGTTTTATACTCCCCAAGGGAAAAAAAAGATTGAACTTGCCCCACCCCATTTTTATATTCTCAATATTAATCTTTTATATTTTAAATGCTTAGAAACTTCGAACATTGGAGCTACGAGACTTGGAGCAATATGAATGAAAGTGACCCATTAAAACGTTTAATACGAATTGAAAGGAGCAAAATATCCGCAACGAGCAATCATATGCACACACGGATTGACCTCTCTTGAAATAAAACAAATTGAACTCGTTTAATCTCAACGAGAAATAATATTTAAACAACCATTTTATGAAAATAAATTCTCTCATATTTACATTGTAATTTTACTTCCTCTTTCTCTTGCTTTAGTTTTTGTGTCAATACTTACATTTCTTAGTATATTTTCTTGTTCAACAAATTGTCTCGAAAAATAGTTTTTCAAATAACATTCTTCAATCTCTACTATAAAGTAAAGTGACAATTTCATTAAGGAGCATAATATAACAACCTTCTATAAATGATAAGAATTTAATTAAAAAGTTTAAAACGTATAAAACCCCAAAATTGAATTGAGTGTAAATATAGTACAAATTCGAATCAAACGTTCAATTGGGTTGGTGTCCCGCAAAGATGTTGCTAACTTATTTTTCAACGCTTCGAATTTGCTTTTCAATAGAGTGAGTTCAATGCAAACTGAACACGCTTTATATATTTAAGATTTTTTTTTTTTTACGCAAATATATGTATGATTTAAAACCCTTTAATTTTATAAAAATATTTTTTATTTTCATACCTTAAAATGTGTATTAATTTTATTTGTTGATATTAGATTTGTTGGTGAGCTTAGCTCAGTTGGTAGAGATATCAAATCTCAGATTTTTTACTTACTTATGTTAAGAGGTAAATTTCTAACCATTCAACTTTTTGAAAAAAATAAATAAAGAGATATTAGACTTTTAAATTGAATAAAAGTATGCATTTTTAAAAAACAATGAAAATGTCAAAAAGTTGTTTTCACTATTTTATTTTCATACCATTTGAGTGAGGAAGTGAGGAAAGTTTCTTGGATTAATTGGAACACTATTTGTTCTAAAAAGGATGATGAAGGGTTTGGGTTTCGAAGGATTAGGGAATATAATTTGGCTTTATTAGGAAAATGGTGTTGGAGGATGAGGGTGGAGACTAGGAGTTTCTGGTATAAAGTTATTGTTGCAAGATATGGTGCGATTGGAGGTGTTATTGCGGATGAAGGCATGTTTAATTCAGTGTGGTGGAATAGCATTAGAGGTGGGGCTGGAGTGGGAGTCGGACGGTGGGTTGAGCATAAAATTGTGTGGGAGGTAGGTGACGACACTCAAACTTTATTTTGGTGGGATTAGTGGATAGACAATGTGGTGTTTAAGAGTAGTTTTAGTCGCCTTTTTATTTAGCTGATAATAAAATGGCTATGGTGGCTGAAATGTATTCTCTTGGGTGGGGGACGGATGGTGATGTGTGGAAGTGGAGGTGAATGTTACTAGCTTGGGAGGAGGAGGATAAGGTTAGGGAGTGTAGTGTGATTTTAGTTAATATTGCTTTACAGCATAATCTTCCTTACATGTGGCTTTGGCAATTGCATGCTTCCAAAATTTTCAATGTTTCAAGTGGTTATAACGACTTGATTTCGTGGAACAACTTCTTTGCATCTGATCTCACAAGTGCAATTTGGAATAAGGAGGTTCTCCTCAAAGTCAGTTTATTTGTTTGGCATCTATTGCGTCATTGGTTACCTACAACAGACAACTTAATTAGGAGACACAACCTACAATCAAATGTTCATCTTTGCGTGGGGTAGTTGTGGCATGATGGAGGATGTAGATCACTTATTCCTCTCTTGTGATTTTTTTGGGAAACTTTGGTATGAATTTTTTAACTGGCTTGGTGTCACTATGGTTCACCCTAAACATATATCAGGTCATTTACTTAAGTTTGAGGCTTTAGGTGGGTTTCTAAAGAGTATACACTTAGCTCTTAATCTCATTTGGCTGTCATGTATGTGAGTGATTTGGAGTGAAAGAAATGCTCCAATTTTTCATCAAAATGAGGCTTCATTACAACAATTACTTGACAAAGTTAAACTGCAATCATATTGGTGGCTGAAAGCAAATCGTCCAAATTTTGCTTTTACTTGTCATTTTTGGTGGCTTAACCCTTTATCTTGTTTGAGTATTCAGTTGTAATGTGGTTTTGTCCCTTTTTTATCTTTCTCGTTGATTGTGTTGTAATCTGATCCTCTCTTTGCTGGTTTTTTTGCCAATTCTTATACCGAAATTTCAAGGTTTTTCAGTAATATATTCTATTTTAACTTCTTCATTTTTTTTATATTTTCTTTATAGTCTCACATCTTCTTATTAGCAAGTTGAAATAAACACATACATTTTTTTTTTGTCTAAAACAACATAATTCATTCACTCAAATTGGTACAATACATCCGGTGGGAGCAAGTTAAAACTTGCTAAAACAAAAAATAATAAATCCGCCTCCAAAATCTGTAATGTTGAAGATGCCAAAACCATTGTTGAATTTGCATTGGATCGAAGCTAGCTAATCCGATCAAAAGAACACCCCACCAAAGACAACAAACAAAACAATGTATCACACTAAGACGCTGTAATCGCAAAAGAAACACCAAAGGAGAAGTGAAAAGGACTGTTTGGAGCGGCGGCTAGGTTTTGTGGTGATAATAAACCGTTACACACGTATCTTAGAAAAAGTTTTCAAAAATTAAACGGAGTATAAATCATTGAGGCAAACACAATTAAACTTTTTCAATCTAATAAGCTCGTATATTAGTTAAGGAAGTTAATTAGAAACTAACTTAAATAACTAGTATTTATAAAAATAAAAATAAAAACTTAAATAACTAGCCAAACAGAATCTAATTCTAAGGATTTTTTTAAGAAAACTAGATTTAATCTTCGTATCACTCTATGGCCAATGGAAATTTTTATTAAACTTCTATGCCATGGCCTTGCAACTATTGGAGCTACTTTGGCCCTCCTCCTCATGGTATGCCTCCCCCTCCAACTCTCTCAATGCCTCATTCCGATCGTTTCCATCACATAATTAATTTCATGTCTTCCTTTACTTGTGCCTTACAAGCTTATGAACTCATTCACTCCATATTTTCTGTGAATATGTGAATCGATTCACTAGTATTTTCGTCGTATTTTTAATGAGTTTACTCCTTCTATTTTCAAAAGTTTTATAAGTCATAATTCACTGTTTTTCTAAAGTACGAAATTTTTTCATTCTCTTATCTCAAACACTTAACCCTTCACCTCTTTGATTTTTTTTTTTAGATATTCATATATATCATGAATCTTGATGGTTACTTTGATTAGGAAAAATCATTGTACATAAGATTGAGATTTTCCAGGGTTTTACAATTAAGGGAAATTGTTTCATAAGATAGATTGGATAATCTTTCACTTTGAATCGGGAATTGGTGATTTTCTTTTCTTGGTATTCATAAAAAATTGGTTGGAGATTGGTGATGATCAAAGTGTTGGAGTGTGGAAGTTGTCAAATAACTTGGTGGATTTAAGTTTTATCTCGTGATCAAGATTTGTTTTGTTGAAGGTTAAATCAATAAATTGAATGCTTAAGGATTCAATGGGTGATTTGCTTCAGCTAAAGGAGTTAGGGATTTTATTGTGACCTTTCATCTAACCCTTTACATTCAATTATGGGAAAAAAAACTCCAATGTCTTTGCACTAAGAGTGGATAAGCCTGTTATTATGATGTAGGTGAACCACTATAAAACTTTGTGTTCATTTTCTTAACCCTTATCTCTTTTAATTTTTATTATTATTAATTGACTCAATTAATGGTTTGTGAAAATTGGTTGGAAACCCCAATTTTCACGATAGAAGATTTAGAATCCAATTGATAATTGAATCTTTCCAAAGATCCCACCTTTCTCAAAGGGGTTCCAACATTCTTATTCAGAAATCATCAATCGAATCAATTTGGCATCTTGGATTAATTTATGTTTTATGTTAATTAAGTTTGGTTATTAGGGTTTATCAATTCTCTAATTATATTAAAGTTTAAATACGATTTTAGTCTGCAATTATAACATTTTTGGTTTTAATCACTGTAAGTTTTAAGTTTGGATTCGATCATTGTACATTCAAAATCTATTATTTTAGTCCCCAGTGTCAGTTTATTGGGCCATGTGTAGTGTGATTATATTGAACCACGTATGACGTCAGGACTAAAATCATATTTAAACATTTTATTAATTACTTAAATATTTGAATCATTGAATTTGTTGATTATCAAAAATAAACACATTAATTACATAATTATGACATTTATTATTGTAGCCAATGTGTTTTACGATCTATTCTCTTTTGGCTTAGTTTTCATAAAGTATATCCAATATGTAAAACTCGCAAAATCACTTTTCCGTTAAAACACTTCTTGAAGTAGATAATAAAGTCACAAGAAAGGGGGGGGTTTGAATTGTGACCCTTTTTAAAATCTAATCCTGTACTTAAAAATTACTTCTCAAGTTGTTTCTTGGAAGAACAAAGTTAAACAGACTTCAGAACGTTCTGAAGTGTCAGTTGCAGAATAAGATATTTAAATTCAGTGTTGTGTGTGTGATGTGTATGCAGTAATATAAAGAGTATAGGGAGAGAAGAAAGACACACAGAATTTTATAGTGGTTCACCCAATGTGGGTTAGTCCACTCCTCACAATCTTGTGAGAGTTTTCCACTATGATGCTTGAGATACCCTCTCAAGTCCTGCACCTTACAATCTTGTCCACTTGGAACGGTTACAACCTGTATTCTCTAAGCCTCAGCAGGCTCTCAACCTTCTGTACTAAGTCACACCAGACTTTGTACTAAATTACTCAACCTAGACTTTAATACCCTTAAAACTAGATGAGATTTGCTCTTTACAATTGATTGGAGAATTTAAGAAGTGAGGTTAAGAAGAGGACTTTCAGAAGAGGAGGGGGAGAGTTTATCTTTGACAAGATAAAGAGAATTGATTTACACTTATAGTGATGATCAATTTGAGATGCTAAAGCTTCAAACACTTTGTTAATGTTTTCTTGTATGCTTTGCAATTGTGTGTATAATGCTGAGCCTTCCACTTCTATTTATAGAGTTCTTGGTCTTTTGTAACCGTTGGAGGGTGACCAATGGTCTTGTGCCATGTGTCCTGGGCCCCACTGACTTTTACTTGAAAATCTGGGTGAACATTCTGACTTTCAGAATGTTGTTCTGTTCTTGAGAATATTTCAGAATGTTGTTGCATTCTTGATGACATTCATCTGGGTTCATCATGTATGAATGAACATATGAATTTCTGGATTGCTAATAGACTCTTGTTTATGCGTGCAGTGCATCAGAATGTTGCTGTGCCAAGAGCTTTGCAAATCAGTCTTGGATTGTGTGCAGGAGAGAGGAAAGTGGAACCATCACTTCATGCCCATGCTTTAGGGGATTTTGCTGATCTGTAACAGTACCAACCCCTTAGGTGTCAAGATCTCATGGATTCTGACTTTGAGATTATGATCTGGCTTTTTGCTTAACTTTTCCAACTGCTTTACTGTAGCTTGTCAGAATTAAAGCATGTGGTGTATTTGAACATTCTGAACTTCAGAATATCCTTTTTGTTTCACTTAGGATGACTTGTAAGACTTCCATTTGATGTAATCAAATCCTAATAGTGAAACATAAATGAAGTGAGGTAGTTTGATTATCTAGGATGATATTCCCTTTTGGAATATTCCTGTTAATTCAATGTTCATAGTCTTAAATGAACATTGAATATCCTTTTTGACATTTATTTTGTAGATGCCTTTATTGCTTGATAGATCCATGCAATTTTGTTTTTCTTGGTCATTTATTTATGTCACGTGTGGTGTGCATGTTCTTGAATTTCTGGGTTGGTGTATGAGCAGCTTTATTGCAAGGTTTCAGAACTTGTAAACAACCTTCTGAACTGCATATCAGCTTCTGAACTATGTTCAGCTTCTGATCAACATTGCTGCATCTGAACAGGATTTCACCTTCTGAACTGTGTTTCAGCTTCTGATCTTCATTTTGGCTTCTGAACTATGTTCAGCTTCTGAACTTCATTTTAGCTTCTGAACTGAGTCCAACATTCTGAACTGTGTTCAGCTTCTGAGCTGAGTCCAACATTCTGAACTGTGTTCAGCTTCTGAACTGAGTTCAACTTTCTGAACTATGACAAAGTTCTTTCTTTGATTCCTTGTATCTTGGTATGATTCATCTCTTGTTCCTGTCTTAATTAAACACTCAAGAGCACAAGTTAAATACCAAGAAGCTAATCAAAGTCCATTAATCCTTTAATCATTTAGGGTTTGTTATCTTTAAAATTAATTAGGGATTTTGCCTCAACAATCTCCCCCTTTTTGATGATGACAAACCTATGATTTAGGATTATGGATTTTGATTAAAAAATATGAGAGGTTTAAGAGCTGAAAATTATTTTTATGCTCCCCCTCATTTTTATAATTCATGACATTGAGTTTTTAATAATTTTTAAGAGCTCCCCCTTATTTTTATAATTCATGGCATTATTAAGAGATGCAGATTTTTGAACCAAATGCATTTTTTTCATTAATTAATCATGCTCATTACATCATATATGGTTCAAAAGCAAAAACTTAGCAAACAGAGGTGATCAAGCAAAAGTTGAAGTTTTAAGAACTCCAATAACTATTGATCACTGACCTACTTGGGCCTAAAACATGAAAACTGAAAGATTTAAATCCTAAAGCTTCTCCCCCTTTTGTCAACAGCAAGAAAGGTAGGGAGGGATAAGTGGAGGACACTCAGGGAGTTGAGTCTCCAGAATCTGAGGAAGGCTCAGAATCAAAGACAGATGGATCTTCAAATACTGGGGGATTCATAGCCAATCCAGGAGCAGCAACTTCAGAAGTCCATTTTGCTAGGACACATGCAATCTTATGGGTTTTAGTGGCAACCCTAAGAGAACGTCTAGCAATTTTTTCAGCTTTGGATATTTTTGATGTGGGAGCGGAAGTGGGGGCATCCAAGTTTGTTTTTGAGTGACCTTCTTTTGAGACAAAGGTTTCAAGTGAAGCAAACAGTGTAGGAATATCAGGTAGTTGAGTGGTTGTTTTGAGTGTGGCTGGAGTAGGAGAGATATTTTGCGAAGTGTGAAGAGGGGATATCAGAAACTTGCTACAAATGGCTTCTGACTCCATGGTGGAAGTAGACTGATTTAGGAGTGGTGGTGGTGGTTGATTAGCCAGAGGTTGAATTTGTTCAATAGGCAGAGATCCTGAAGCTATAGGAGCAGGATCTGCAGAGACTTCGCAGATGGAGGGAGTGGTATGATCAGGGAGAATGTTTCCTTCAACATTCTGTACTTCAGTTTCAGGCATTGTTTCAGGATTTTCTTTCTGAGAGTCCTCAAAAACACCATCTTCTGAGTTGATCCCTTCCATGTTGAGATCAAATCCAGCTTGATTTCCATCTGATTGTTCAATACCAGTTTCTAGCTGGTCAGCATTGTCACTAAACATGTGGGTGACTAGGATTTCAGCTACATCATTCAGGTCCTGATCCTCAGCAGTCTTTTGTGCTCCTTCTTCCAGCTGAGCTCCTTCTTCAGCATTTCCTTCAATGTCTTGCTGAAATTGTTCTTTAGCAACTGTGGCTGGCTCAGCATTCTTTTTGAGAAGTGATTCATTATCCTGCTGACTTTCCTCCTCAGCCATTTCTTCAACATGCTGATCTTCAGCAACATTCTGATCTTCTGCAACATTCTGATCTTCTGCAACTTCCTGAGTTGCTTCTTTGGCAGGATCATCACTCTCTTGGAATGTTTCTTCAGCAGAAGATTCATCTTCCTTTTGATGTTCTGTGGGATTTTCATCCATTGGCTCCTCTTGAACCACATTGTTAACATCTTCTTCCTCTTCCTCTAGAGAAGGGTTTTGGACTTTCTCAATCTTCCTTTTCTTCTTTGTTTTTCTGACTTTCTGGTCTTGATGTCTTTTAACAGAACCAGATGTTTCAGATGCTGGAGGTGTGGGAAGGTTAGATGAAGTGATGTGCAGCTGGGCCATGGTTTTTGCAGTGAACCTCATAAATGTGTAATCACATTGTTCATTTTCAAGAGGTACTTTGTTGTCCTTAAGAATAAGGGTGATTGGCATTCCATAGACTAGGGCACTGGTTTGTTTGGGATTCATACATGAATCAATCATGTGTTGAAGGATAATGAAGCAAAGGTTCAACTTTTTCTTGTTAATGAGATGAAACATGATGCAGAGATCAGTATCACTCACAGCTTCATAGGTTCCTGACCTAGGAAGCAGGGTATGGCGTACCATATTGTGAAAGATTTTGGGTAGGTCAGCAAGGTTTGTGGAGTTAAAAGGAAGGTTTGGTTTGGTGTATTCAAGTATGAGTTTGGCACGGTTTGTTCTAGCTTCAGAAAACCAGGAAGGAAAGAAGAGTTCATTACCTTCATTTGGGATTCTTAGAGCTTTTGAGAGGGAAGCTTGAGTGAGTTTAATCTTAACTCCTTTGACAGTTGTAATGAGGGTCTTCTTTCTGTCTTTGGTTTTGATTTCCATTGAGCTGTAGAATTCTCTTACCAAATCTGGGTAGGTGAGTTCCTGAAGTGACACAAAGCTTGTCCATCCTTGTGCATCAGTGTATTCACACAGGTTCCATCCCTTCTTCTTTAGGTCAGCAAAATCAAAATACTTAGCCCTGCTTATGGGTCTAGGTGCTTTTTCCTTTTTGCCCTTCAGAATGGAGGTTATCTTTCCAATGTCTTTTCCTTTTCCATGCTTTTTGGGAGGAGATGCTTCTTTCTGCTCATTAGAAGGTTCTTCTTCTTCAGATTGAGATTTTGATTGAGATTCTTCTTCAGAGACAGAATTCTCTTTTTCTGGTTCAGAGGTTTGTTTGGGTGAAGTCTTGACCTTCCTCATGTATTGAGAGATGGTTGGATCAGAATCTTCCTCTGAGTCTGAGAGAAGGATCGTGGAGGCAGAAAATTTCTTGGCTTTTCCAGTTCCAGAGATGATTCTCTGAGACCTTCTGGGATGTTGAGAAGTTGAAGCAGATTTCTTAGGTTTAGTCACAGGCTTTCTGGGTTTAGAAGGTTCAGTGGTGGAGATGATGATATCAGGGAGAATGGTGCGCAGAGGTTGAGGTTCTTCTGGGAATTGTGGTGGAGCAGAACGAGGAACAGGGGTTTGTTCTTGTTCATTGATGCGAGACGTATTTTTTGTTCTGGCCATGGCAGTGTTTTTTGCGAAGAGACAGATGAGATTTTTATGGTTTGGATAGTGTTGGTCTGATGAATATGTTTGAGTGGAGAGGTGGTTTGTTTATAAAGACAAACGTGTGGAAGAGAGAGAGAAACTGATGATGGTGGTTTTATGGGAAAAGATGAAACTGAAAAGTGGTTGTATAGGAAAGAGAAAGTAGCCGTTTTAAGAGAAGAAAGGAGAGTGGCTGATTTGATAGTTCCCTTTTTGTATGGAGGTTAATGGTTTTAACACATTAACTCTAATACAAGCATTTAATGCTGAGATATGGAGGGATTTTTGAAGAAAGATCACTTTATGAGAGTGACACACTAACTTCAGAAAAATTTTACTGAACATTCTGAGTTCAGAAAACTATGCTGAACAGAGTGAACGTTCAGAGCCTGAAGAACATTCTGAACTCTGTTTAAACATTCTGAGCTTTGTTGAACATTCTGAAGTGATTCAGAATGACTCAAGGGGGTTTGTCCTAGGCCCTTAGTAATTCAGTTAATCAATCTTTATTGGGATTTTTCATAATTAGCAATTTTTCTTTGATAAAATTGAATCTATCCTCAACTAATGGTTTTGTGAAAATATCAGCTAATTGATTTTCTGTATCAATGAATTTCAATTCAATGTCCTTTTTCTGAACATGATCACGTATGAAATGATGCTTAATTTCAATATGCTTAGACCTAGAATGTTGAATAGGATTTTTTGATAAATTAATAGCACTTGTGTTGTCACAAAGAATTGGAACATTTAAGTACCTTAGTGAGTAATCTTCCAACTGATTTCTGATCCATAAAACTTGAGAGCAACAACTAGCTGCAGATACATACTCAGCTTCTGTTGTAGAGAGTGCAATGGTATTTTGTTTTCTACAGGACCATCCAATCAGGGCTTGTCCTAGGAATTGACAAGATCCACTTGTACTCTTTCTCTCAACTTTGTCTCCAGCATAATCAGCATCACAATAGGCTACAAGATCAAAACTACAGCCTTTTCTATACCAAAGACCAAGATCAGTAGTACCTACTAGGTATCTTAAGATCCTTTTTACAGCAGTTAGATGAGATTCTTTTGCACAAGTTTGAAATCTAGCACATAATCCTACTGCATACATTATGTCAGGTCTGCTAGCAGTTAAATAAAGCAATGATCCTATCATGCCTCTATATTCTTTTTCAGAGACTGATTTTCCATTTTCATCTTTATCCAAGCTGGATGATGGATGCATGGGAGTGGTCATTATCTTTGCTTCATTCATTTTATATTTTTTAAGAATATCTTTGACATATTTTTCTTGATTTATGAAAATGCCATTTGGAAATTGTTTGATTTGCAAACCAAGAAAGAAACCAAGTTCACCCATCATGCTCATTTCAAATTCACTTTGCATGAGTTTTGAAAAGTCTTCACACATTTTCTCTTTGGTTGAACCAAAAATAATATCATCTACATAGACTTGAACTATTAGCAAATCTGTGTTCTGAGTTTTTCTAAAAAGTGTGGTATCAATTTTTCCTCTAGAAAATCCATTGTTAATGAGAAATGTGCTAAGTCTTTCATACCAAGCTCTAGGAGCTTGCTTAAGACCATAAAGTGCTTTAGTGAGTTTGAAAACATGATTAGGTTTTTCTTTATTTATGAAGCCAGGAGGTTGACTTACATAAACCTCTTCATTTAAAAATCCATTTAAAAAGGCACTTTTAACATCCATTTGAAAAAGTTTGATGCTTTTATGTGCAGCATATGCAAGAAGGATTCTAATAGCTTCTAACCTTGCCACTGGTGCAAAAGTCTCATCATAGTCAATACCTTCTTGTTGGTTGTATCCTTGAGCAACCAACCTTGCTTTATTTCTGACAACTTTGCCATCTTCATCAAGTTTATTTCTAAACACCCATCTTGTTCCAATGATTGTCTTCCCTTGATCATCTGGAACCAAGTTCCACACTTTGTTCCTTTCAAACTGAGACAGTTCATCTTTCATGGCCTCAATCCATGAATCATCTATTATGGCTTCATTTATTGACTTGGGTTCCATTTGAGAGATCATAGCCATATTGTTCCCTTGAAAGGACATTCTGGTTCTTACACCATCAGTTGTGCTTCCAATGATTTGATCTACAGGATGATCTCCTATCATTCTCCAACTTCTAGGAGGGCTTTGTAGAGATGAGTCCTGAACATTCTGATCATCTTCTTTTTCTACAGAACTTACTTTGTTCTGATTGTTAACATTCTGAAGTGTTTGATCTTCAGTATCTTCCTTTTCTTGGAGTTGAGAAGGTTCATCATATTCATCAAATATGACATGCATACTGACTTCAACTGTTTGGGTTTTTAAGTTGTACACTCTATAACCTTTGGATGTTGTAGAGTATCCCAAAAAGATAGCTTTATCTGATTTAGGATCAAACTTACCCAATTTTTCTTTTGTGTTCAGAATGTAACAGTAGCAACCAAATATGTGAAAATAAGATATGCTAGGTTTGATGTTTTTCCATAATTCATATGGGGTTTTATTTAGAATGTTTCTTATTGAAACTCTATTCAAAATGTAACAAGATGTATTGATGGCTTCTGCCCAAAAGTAATCTTCAACATTTGATTCATTTAACATAGTCCTAGCCATTTCTTGCAAGGTTCTATTTTTCCTCTCAACAACTCCATTTTGCTGTGGAGTTCTTGCACAAGAAAAATTATGTGTAATACCACATTCATCAAAGAATGTCTTGAAGGAAGCATTTTCAAATTCTCCTCCATGATCACTCCTCACAGATATGATATTAGAACCTTTTTCATTTTGAATCTTTTTGCAAAAGTTTTGAAATGCTTCAAATGATTCATCTTTATGTTTTAAAAATAACACCCATGTAAATCTTGAGAAATCATCAACAATAACAAATCCATATCTTTTGCCACTAAGACTTGCAGTTTGAACAGGACCAAAGAGATCAATGTGAAGAAGCTCTAAAGGTTTTTGAGTTGAAATATATTCAATTGTTTTAAAACTGCTTTTAACTTGTTTTCCTTTAATACAAGCTTCACAGATCTTGTCCTTTTCAAAGTTAATCTTTGGCAATCCTCTAACTAGATCAAGTTGAGAAAGTTTAGCAATGGTTTTCATACTAATGTGACCAGCTCTTTTGTGCCAAATCCACTTATCTTTTTCAAGAGACATAAAACATGATTCAGCTGGAATTTCATTTAAGTCCAAAACATATAAGTTCTTTTTCCTTGATCCAGAGAAAATTAATTTCTTAGAGGAGGCTTGTCTTATTTCACATATGTTGGGTTTAAAAATAACTTCAAAACCACTATCACATAATTGACTTATGCTAAGTAGATTGTGTTTCAACCCTTCTACAAACTGAACATTTTCTATCTTGGCAGAGTTAGTTTTACCTATTGTTCCTTTACCTCTGATTTTGCCTTTGTCATTGTTTCCAAATGTGACTAGTCCTCCATCTCTACTTTCAAAGGTTAGAAAGCAGTTCCTATCTCCTGTCATGTGCCTTGAACAGCCACTGTCCAAGTACCATGGCTTTGTCTTTGCATTTTGAGAGGAGACCTACACTTGACATGAACAAAATCTTAGGTACCCATGTAATGTTGGGTCCTTGAGGGTTAGTCTTTCTAAGAGATCTTTTCTTATTGTAACATTCTGTTATTGTATGACCAGGTTTGTTACAGTAAGAGCATATCTTCTTAGCCTTTTCAGCCTTTTGTGAACTTTCTGATCTATTGAGATGAGAACGTTCTGAGCTAAGATTATTTAATCTATTTTTTTCAAAATGTTTTTTATGAAAACATGCTGAGTCAAGATGCCCTAGCTTGTTACAGTATGAGCATTTTATCTTCATTTTTATTTCAGTTTCTTTTGGCAAAAGAACAGTTTTAAGAAGATTTTTGTTTGGATCTTTGAATCCTAATCCAGATTTTTCATTTGTTCCAGCTTGTGATCCCAGAATGTTTTGAAAGGTTTCTGTGGATTTTATAAAACGTGAGAGATCATTTTTTAGTCCTTCAACTTCTGTTTTCAAAAGAATGTTTTCTTTTTGTACTTCAGAAGGTTTAGACAAAATTCCTTTTTGCTTTTTATTTAGCTCTCTTTGTTGTTCAGACATTTTAAAATGAGAGTCTTGCAAAGTTTGTATGGTTCTTCTGGATTCATCATATTTAATTTGAAGTTTATCTTTTTCAGCTTTTAGTTCAGAAAGTTCTTTTATCAATGATTGACATTTGTTAGATAGAAAATTTGAATCATATATAAGACTGTCAATCTTTCTTTCAAGTTCTTTTTGCAAAGAGTTAGGTTCATAGATAATTACCTCTTCCTCATCTTCTGATTTAGCCATCAAACTCAGGTTGGCTTCCTCATCTTCAGGTTCTGCCTCTTCTAGATCATCCCAGGTGATCATGGCTTTCTTTTTGAAGGGAGGTCTCCTTTGCTGTTTCTTGAGATCAGGACACTCATTCTTGTAGTGTCCAAGCTTGTTGCATCCAAAACAGGTGACTTGACTTTTGTCAGTCTCAGTTTTGTTAGTGTTAGTGTTGGGAAACTTCTTTCTGAGCTGATTTCTTCTCATCATCATTCTCTGAATTTTCTTGGAGATGAGTGCAAGTTCATCTTCAGCTTCTTCTTCCTGGACTTCTTCTATTTCATCCAGTTCTTCCACATCATCTTGAGTTGCTGATGATGTTTCTTGGGAGGCCTTCAAGGCAAGAGTTTTTACCTTTTTCACTGGTTTGTCTTCTTGAAGTATGACTTCATGAGCTCTCAGTGAACCAATAAGTTCCTCCAAGGTCAGAGAGTTTAGATCTTTGGCCTGGGTAATAGCTGTGACCATAGGTCTCCATGTGCTTGGAAGAGATCTTAGTATTTTCCTGATTCTATCATGAGTGGAATATATCTTTCCAAGAGATCTCATTTCATTTACTATTGTTGTAAATCTAGCATACATTTCATCAATAGTTTCATTTTCACTCATTTCAAAGATTTCAAACTTTCTGACTCCAATGTCAATTCTAGTTTCTTTGACATGAGATGTTCCTTCATGGTGTATTTTTAAAGTGTCCCAGACTTCTTTAGCATTTTGGCATTCATCAACTCTTTCACTTTCTTCCATGGTTAGTGCGCATGATAAAAATAATCTAGCTTTAGAGTTTAGTAATACCTTAGCTTTATCATCTGGTGTCCATGCACTTTTTTCTTTTATACCTCCATCTCTGTTCATTGGAACATGATCTCCTTCAGAGATTACAGCCCACATGTCCGTATCTTGAGATCTAAGAAAAAGTTCCATCTTGCCTTTCCAGAAGTAGTAGTTTGTGCCATCAAACAATGGAGGTCTGTTTGCTGATCCTCCTTCTGTAATATACTTAGCCTTTGACATACTTCTTCCTGGATCTTTTCTCTAACACTTGTGTAAGTGTTCAAACCCTTAGAGCCAACGCTCTGATGCCAATTGAAGTAGATAATAAAGTCACAAGAAAAGGGGGGGTTTGAATTGTGACCCTTTTTAAAATCTAATCCTGTACTTAAAAATTACTTCTCAAGTTGTTTCTTGGAAGAACAAAGTTAAACAGACTTCAGAACGTTCTGAAGTGTCAGTTGCAGAATAAGATATTTAAATTCAGTGTTGTGTGTGTGATGTGTATGCAGTAATATAAAGAGTATAGGGAGAGAAGAAAGACACACAGAATTTTATAGTGGTTCACCCAATGTGGGTTAGTCCACTCCTCACAATCTTGTGAGAGTTTTCCACTATGATGCTTGAGATACCCTCTCAAGTCCTGCACCTTACAATCTTGTCCACTTGGAACGGTTACAACCTGTATTCTCTAAGCCTCAGCAGGCTCTCAACCTTCTAAGTCACACCAGACTTTGTACTAAATTACTCAACCTAGACTTTAATACCCTTAAAACTAGATGAGATTTGCTCTTTAC
Source organism: Medicago ruthenica (assembly GCA_018208015.1). Taxonomy (NCBI): domain Eukaryota; kingdom Viridiplantae; phylum Streptophyta; class Magnoliopsida; order Fabales; family Fabaceae; genus Medicago; species Medicago ruthenica. The sequence continues at coordinate 28,214 of WNNG01000155.1, forward strand.
AATTGATTGGAGAATTTAAGAAGTGAGGTTAAGAAGAGGACTTTCAGAAGAGGAGGGGGAGAGTTTATCTTTGACAAGATAAAGAGAATTGATTTACACTTATAGTGATGATCAATTTGAGATGCTAAAGCTTCAAACACTTTGTTAATGTTTTCTTGTATGCTTTGCAATTGTGTGTATAATGCTGAGCCTTCCACTTCTATTTATAGAGTTCTTGGTCTTTTGTAACCGTTGGAGGGTGACCAATGGTCTTGTGCCATGTGTCCTGGGCCCCACTGACTTTTACTTGAAAATCTGGGTGAACATTCTGACTTTCAGAATGTTGTTCTGTTCTTGAGAATATTTCAGAATGTTGTTGCATTCTTGATGACATTCATCTGGGTTCATCATGTATGAATGAACATATGAATTTCTGGATTGCTAATAGACTCTTGTTTATGCGTGCAGTGCATCAGAATGTTGCTGTGCCAAGAGCTTTGCAAATCAGTCTTGGATTGTGTGCAGGAGAGAGGAAAGTGGAACCATCACTTCATGCCCATGCTTTAGGGGATTTTGCTGATCTGTAACAGTACCAACCCCTTAGGTGTCAAGATCTCATGGATTCTGACTTTGAGATTATGATCTGGCTTTTTGCTTAACTTTTCCAACTGCTTTACTGTAGCTTGTCAGAATTAAAGCATGTGGTGTATTTGAACATTCTGAACTTCAGAATATCCTTTTTGTTTCACTTAGGATGACTTGTAAGACTTCCATTTGATGTAATCAAATCCTAATAGTGAAACATAAATGAAGTGAGGTAGTTTGATTATCTAGGATGATATTCCCTTTTGGAATATTCCTGTTAATTCAATGTTCATAGTCTTAAATGAACATTGAATATCCTTTTTGACATTTATTTTGTAGATGCCTTTATTGCTTGATAGATCCATGCAATTTTGTTTTTCTTGGTCATTTATTTATGTCACGTGTGGTGTGCATGTTCTTGAATTTCTGGGTTGGTGTATGAGCAGCTTTATTGCAAGGTTTCAGAACTTGTAAACAACCTTCTGAACTGCATATCAGCTTCTGAACTATGTTCAGCTTCTGATCAACATTGCTGCATCTGAACAGGATTTCACCTTCTGAACTGTGTTTCAGCTTCTGATCTTCATTTTGGCTTCTGAACTATGTTCAGCTTCTGAACTTCATTTTAGCTTCTGAACTGAGTCCAACATTCTGAACTGTGTTCAGCTTCTGAGCTGAGTCCAACATTCTGAACTGTGTTCAGCTTCTGAACTGAGTTCAACTTTCTGAACTATGACAAAGTTCTTTCTTTGATTCCTTGTATCTTGGTATGATTCATCTCTTGTTCCTGTCTTAATTAAACACTCAAGAGCACAAGTTAAATACCTAGAAGCTAATCAAAGTCCATTAATCCTTTAATCATTTAGGGTTTGTTATCTTTAAAATTAATTAGGGATTTTGCCTCAACACTTCTAAGTTATGAAATGTTTTGACTATTACTTTTTCCATCTTATGAAGTTCCCACGTGCCCTAATTTTTTTTCAAAACTGTCATTTGGATTTTATAATTCAAATAGAGTTAGGATTATAAAATCTGAAACCTGCCTATATATAAAACGAAATAAGAAACTTTCTCATTTCTACAGTTTCGCATTTACCCCAAAACTTCTCTCTCTATCCCAAAATCAGAAATCCACACATTGGGCGAATCTTTGAGGTTTTTTTGCTAAATGTATAAACGAAGCTAATATGGAGTTAATTGCATACTCAGATGTTGATTGGTGTGGAGATAGGCAAGACAAAAAGAGCACCTCAAACTACTTGTTTAAGTTTCTGAATGCTCCTATATCATGGTGTGCTAAGAAGCAACCAATAGTAGCTCTATCAACCAGTGAATCTGAGTACATTGCAGGATGCTTAGCAACATGTCAAGCAGTTTGGCTTGAATCTATACTAAAGGAAATGGAGATTGAAGTCTACAAGTCTATTGCATTGTTTATAGACAACAAATCAGCTATAAACTTAGCCAAAAATCCAGTGCTGCATGGAAGAAGCAAGCACATTGAAGCAAAGTTCCATTTTCTCAGAGAACAAGTGAATAAGGAGGCTCTCAAGATCATACATTGCTCTACTAATTTGCAGCTTGCTGACATGTTTACAAAAGCTGTTAAGATTGACAGGTTCAACAAGCTTAGAAGCTTGATTGGTATGGTAAAGTTGGAAAAGTTGAATTAAGAAAGGATGTTAGTTTTAAATCAAGTTTAATTAGTTTGATTAGTTTTAATTCAAGTTTGTTTGGATTAAAACATGGTTATAAGTTTGTTACAAGTTAGTTAGGAGATCTAACTAAGTTTGTTAGTTTGTTTAGATTTCTTACTAAGCAAGCAAGTGAATAAGTCCTATATAAAGGCAATGTTGTAACTACTTTCATAATCTAATGAATACACATAACTTACAACAATAATCTCTTCCTTCTTCTCTCAATTTTTCAAACCCTACGTTCATAACAAACTCATAGTTTGCATTGCAAGCAATCTGGCTGCGCTATCAGTTCAAAGGGGTTTTGTGTTTACATTCATACCTTACTTTGGTTTGTTAGAAAATTTTAATCTTCCTTCCATCAAATATATTTAAATTAAATTCTTGAAACGTGCACATTTATTAGTGACATAGCAAAACATGCTGTGAAATTTACAATATTTTCTGCCATATCTATCTTCATGCTTTATAATTTTATGATCTTCAAACAATTTTAACTATTTATCTTTTAATAACATGTCAAATATCTTATCAACCTTAGTTATGTCAAATCAAATGTATACATTTTGGTGTTAATGTGATTTAATTTCTCTCTTCCTTTACACGAAATAAGGTTTGGTATGTGATGTTAATTTATCATACCATGTTTTTAGAGTCTTTCCTCAGTAATTTTGTGAGTCTTTTGGTGAGTTTATGCTTGTTTTAGTTGATCTTTGCAACAAACTAGAGAATTTTCTCTAAATAGCTAAAAATGTGAAAATAGCTTGAAACCATATCAAATCACCCTAACCAGACAACTAAGGGGTTGTGCTAAGCTTTCTACAAGATGTGTCAAGTGACCTCTAGGGATATAATCACTACAAACGTCAGAGTGATAAGAAATAGACAAGGAATGAATAAAAATTGGGTTAAATGTTGAAATTGACTCTGTAAAATATGCAAAGTCGGAAAAAAGAACTTGTAAAATAAAAAAAAACACATATTTTATCCTGTTATTTGAGAACTTTATTATTTATGACCCTATAAAATACGTGAAGTCCAAAAAAACGACATATAAGTTAAATTTTTTCATGAATTTTTACTGTCATATTTAAGACGTCAAAATATGTCTATGTAAAAAAAAATTAGAATTTTTTTACAAGGAAAAATGATCATGATTGAGGCTTAGCAAGACTTATACAACCCACTTCTTGCCTTGTTTTAGATTTCTTTGACACTTCTAATTCCGTCGCACAGTAGTTCAAAATTCTGTCACAAACAAAATTTGGGATTGAATATACAACAAAATAATTTAGCCGCGAAAACGCTTGTCGCAATAATTTGGGGATGGAATATTACTATCCGTCGCAGAGTTGAGACGAAATCAGGGACAAAATATATTTGTTTAATAAAACATGACTCCTTCATTCCGTCCCAAAATGCTGACGAAATTACTAAATCCGTCCCAACTTTGGGATAGGGTTTTTGACAGAATTTATTTTTGATTTATTATTTATTGATTCGTTGGGCCGGAAAACATATATTAATTCCGTCACAAATATATTAAATTATGACAGAAAAAGAAATTTCAATTTGTCACAAATTTTAATAAAATTATCACTTTAAATTGTATAATTCTATAAATTCATACACGACTGCTTGTCCATTTTTTCAATACTAAACATAACATATAAGAATCTCTCAGGAGTAGGTACCAACAAAGTTTAATCGATCCATTCAAAAGATAATTTATTTGAAAGTAGCTATAAAATATCCAACTACATATCCATTCTTTGAATACTAAATATTCCATCATAATAAGCATAACACATACAATGCTTCAACCTCTCTACTTATACCACATAGTATAATTCAAATATTGATTCGACTTAGAAATTGAGGCACGAGCACGCATGATTCCATCAAAACCAAGTTCATATACCCTTTGCATTTCTTCCTCCAACAACTTCAATCATTAGAGTATCATAATCAACAGGCTTAGGTTGAGTACAACTCTCATCATTACCAGAACCAGAAAGTTGAGATTGAGACCCAACTTGTGAACATAGATTTAAGAAGTTATCCTGGAAAAATAAAAATTACAAACTAGGAGATTGCTAATGGTCTAGGAACAACAAAAACAAAACCATATCATTGATAGTCAAACCATTATGTCCTATTATTATGTATTGGTTATTAAACGAACAGATCATTGAATAAGTAAACAACAAGATCATTGAAGAACGATGGAATTATGTGAAGGTACATGAATTGTTTTACATACAAATGTTATCACCTGAATTGTTTACCATGAATTGTTTCAAGTACCACATTTTCTTATATGCAAAAGTAGCAGGTTGGAAAAAAAAAAGAGAATTAAATAGAATGAATGGACAGCAAGTATAATTACATTAACCTAAAGAAATAGTAATAGGACAATAAGCATAACAGGACAATAGTTTGACATCCATTAAACATTAAATTACTTAAACAACAAACTTGACATCACTGCAAGTACAAATTCTGCTTTTTTTACAACTCTAGAGTCTAGACTTTTTCGTGCTTGCACAAACCAAGTAAAATTAAAGGACAAAATAACTTAATACTCACATATGCTTCACTTGATCTCTTATCTACAAAAATTTGTGTCCCTTTCCTAGTGTGAAACTTTTTGAATAGTTCACCTTTGTATGGTATTCTTCCTAACTTCTTATTCTGCACTTGTTTATAGATATTCAGATGTTAAGAATATTATAAGAAAACAATTTAAGATATTATCAAAATTAAAATAAAACTTACCAAATCAAGTTCATGCTTTAGTTGATTCTTAGATCCTTGGGTGTGCAATGAACTACTAGTATCGGAATGACGATTTGTGCTTGCCACACATCTTAATGTCAGGTAATCTTCATCTTTCCACTGTGCAATCAGTTCTGCTCATACAACTTCAATAATCCATTTTGGTTTTTCGTGCACTTTTTCACGTACCCTCGACATTATCTTTCTCAGTAGTTCCTTGCTTTAAATTCACACATAGTTGCATCTTGTCCACCAATCCATTTGTACCCTTTCTACAATTAATAAAAATAACAAAAGAAAATAATATTGAAAATAAATTGAAGTTATAACATTGTGAAATGATTGCAAATAAACAAGTAAATTCAAGCACAAAGCACACACTTCAGTTTATAAAAGAAATCAGATGCATAGTTAAACTGGTTGTATTTTATGCATAGGGGTTTCTGGAATATTCTCACATAATTACACACAATTAATTATATTTTTTAGCAAAGTATTTGTATTGCTAAAAAATTAAAATCCTACATCAATGTCTGTTTATATAACAACAGTAAAGGAGCATAAAATACAAAAAGATAGGCAAACTAAAAGAAAAATAGGATTGTTAGAGTGATAGAAACCATGCTTACCCTTTAAAAGTAAAGATTTCAACCAACTGATTCGAGAAAAGTAGTAAGGAATGTCACAACGCACTTTCTTAATTTAATCTATTACACAACACATAAAACTATACCGCAACAAACAGAAAACCACAAATCTGCAAGAACCAAACCCATATGACCCTGAAGAACACAAAAAGCAGCGACATACCAAAGATAATAGAGAAAAGAAAATATTTACTAAAATTATTAAAGCTGAAAGCTTGAGAAAAGGGTGGTGACTCAAGAAAATTAGCAATTTTTTAACATAGGATTTAGAAGGAAAAAGATCAGAGACCCAAAACAAATGTGTTAGAAGTGACATACCAAAGATAGCCAGCGGCGACGGCGAGATAACGGGAGGGAGATGGCGAGAGGCAAGCTTCTTTCTACCATGGTGATGGACTGGTGGTGAGATTGGAGAGAGAGAGAGAGAGAGAGAGAGAGAGAGAAAGGGATTTAGGATTTTCTGATGGTTAGATCTGGACAAGTTTCTTTCTATCCTCCTTTTCACTTATTTAATTTTTTTTGAGGGGATTAGTTTATTTATTTTATTACTTTACAACATTTTCATTTAAATATTCGATTAGTTTTTTTATTTTTTTCCATCTTTTGATAGATTATATTATATATTGATTATCTCATTTCTACTTTTTTTTAATAAATTTTTTAAAGGAATATTTTGAGTTTTTTTATAGGCTTTTCTATATGAGTTAGTTATTTAAATTTTTAAATAATAATAATTCAAATAAAAATTAAAATATGGAGTATGTTATACAACTAATTAATTTTGTTTTAGAAATAAGATTTAATTTTTATACACAAATATTGTAAAACTTTTTTTACAGATGCATCCAATCAAATCATATCATCAAATCACATCATCATATCACTTTGTTAGTTTAATTTCTAAAATACCTCTCTACGATTTGATTGAATGCACATGTAGAAAAATTTAAATCCTCGGCGCGTTAAATTAATCTTATAAAAATAGTGAAAAATTTAATATTGATTAGATGTAATAAAAAATTCTTAAAAGAATTTATTTATTTTTAATATAATTAAAATAAATAATTATTTTTTATAATGCTAGAAAAAATCAAAATAACTTGTCAAAATAAAAATCTAATAAAAAACAAAAAAAATATATTATATTAATACATTGCGACGGAAAAAGAGTAGAAAATTCCGCCCCAACAATCGGCGCCAGTTATCACCCTAAGAAATTTCAATATTAGCCGGTTTGAGACGGAAATACATTAACATTCTGTCCCAAATAAAGGCGCGAATATTCCCTCCAATTCTTTCTAATAAATTTTGGAGAAGGGTGTGATGGAAACACCACTTCCATCTCAAAAGAGGGACAAAAAACGCAAATCCGTCACATATTTGAGATGGAATTAAATTTCCGTCCCAAATAAATGATTAAATTTTAAAATCAATTTTAGGGACAAAAAAGTGTCGCAAAATCCGTCTCGAATCAATATATTTGTGACGGAAATTTTTTCCGTCCCGAAATTCCGTCCCTGTTTGGTATCTTTCTAGTAGTGATGATCTTTTAATAACATGTCAAATATCTTATCAACCTTAGTTATGTCAAATCAAATGTATACATTTTGGTGTTAATGTGATTTAATTTCTCTCTTCCTTTACACGAAATAATGTTTGGTATGTGATGTTAATTTATCATACCATGTTTTTAGAGTCTTTTCTCAGTAATTTTGTGAGTCTTTAGGTGAGTTTATGCTTGTTTTAGTTGATCTTTGCAACAAACTGGAGAATTTTCTCTAAATAGCTAAAAATGTGAAAATAGCTTGAAACCATATCAAATCACCCTAACTAGACAACTAAGTGGTTGTGCTAAGCTTTCTACAAGATGTGTCAAGTGACCTCTAGGGATATAATCACTACAAACGTCAGGGTGATAAGAAATAGACAAGGAATGAATAAAAATTGGGTTAAATGTTGAAATTGACTTTGTAATATATGCGAAGTCGGAAAAAAGAACTTGTAAAATAAAAAAAACACATATTTTATCCTGTAATTTGAGATTTTTATTATTTATGACCCTATAAAATACGCGAAGTCCAAAAAAAACGACATATAAGTTAAATTTTTTCATGATTTTTTACAGTCATATTTAAGACGTCAAAATATGTCTATATAAAAAAAATTAGAATTTTTTTACAAGGGAAAATGATCATGATTGAGGCTTAGCAAGACTTATACAACCCACTTCTTGCCTTGTTTTAGATTTCTTTGACACTTCTAATTATAAACGGAGGTAATTAACCTTTTATTGATAGTAGCATAGCTCTAATGTGTATTCTTTATAAACACAATCACAAGATAAATTTAGTAGATATGCATTAGTTTTTTTTTAACAACAAAATTTATTAATAACAAAGTCTCTACACAAGACGAACAAGGGCCAGTAAGACAAAAAACAAACTTCAAAAACCTTACGCTCCGTCGTGAATGACCACAGAAACAAAAGTTGATATGCATTAGTATTATGCATCATCATTAACATGATAAAACAGGACAAATTCAATAGCCATTATGCTATCTTTGAAACCATTTCAGTTGCTCAAAAACAACATCAAAATCTTTTTGAAATGCTCTTATGCTATCTATTTAGGAGCCCAATATATTAACAAAATTGATATTGACACAAATCAGAACCGACCAAAATCTCCACCGTCGACACAAATCAGACCTCCGTATGTAGGTGGCAAGCGAGGTCGTTGCCACTCTTTCTATTCTCGCGTGCGTCTTACCATTGTCAACATTTCAATTATGCAGGTTGCATATATCTCTATAACAAAAGAGGGAAACAATGGATAAAATGGAGTTTTTTGTTTTACTAACACTCTCTTCTACGTCTCTTGTAACAAAGAGTGTTAATACCAACTACTCATTGAACACAATTGTTTCTAATAGAAATTTTAATAGAAAAATATAGTAATCAATTAAAGTAATAAAAAACAATATTAAACCCAAATTTAAGTAAAACGAACAACAAGCAGTTAACATATAATTGGTAAGAATAATATTATTCACTTAATCTATACCTTAAAGTTTACTTGTACATCCATTGTATGCTGAAAAATAAAATTGTGTAAAAACATAAGTGTGATTCTCATTTCCATGCTTGTTTTCTCAAGAGTATCCCTCCTCTTCTGCATATAATACTACGGATACAAGAAAGGGGATAATTAAAGTATTTCTTAGGTCGGTAGCAGTAGAGAAAGAAAGATCACAGAATACAAGAGGCAAGTGTGCATAAAGATAAGTGTTGGTATTTAGTATCTTTCTCTTTCTTTGTAACTACATTTTTGGTATGTTTCATTTTTTTGGAGCTGAATGTGATTTGCCTTTTTAATTCTTCCTAAACGATCATCTTCTTAAACTGTACATTCGAAGGGCAAAGAATATTAGACTGTCTCAACTCATCAACTATCTGTCTATGTTTCCTATCGACCGTACCATTTTGATGGGAGGGATGAAGACATGTTATTCTATGTAAGATACCTACATCGGTTGACAATTCAGAAAAGGATCTGAACTCACCACCCCAATCATATTGAACTCATTATATAGTGGTAGAAAATTGGTTTTTAAACTAAGGCTAGGAACCGAGTAAAAGCAGTATCTGCTTTTAGGTTTGTCTTTCAGGAAATATAGCTAAGTGAACTTTGTGGAAGAATCTACAAAGACTATATAATAGGTCTCTGCAGCCAGGGATCCTTACAACTTTCTAGAGCACTTGCTTTGTGGCTTGTGATTTCACAGACACATAGTAGAGTGAAATTCAAAGTACACTGCATTATCATTAGCAAATTTTGACACTGACATCAAATCTTTTGTAATAGATGGAACATGAAGAAATTGATTTAAATAATACATAATATAGAAATCCTTCAATTGTGGTCGTAGATTGCAATTTAAAACCATGTCGAGATCCTTTTCATTGGCGTTGCATAGCGGTAAGCCTGAAAAAGGGTAGCCACCATAGCAACAACGAATCCACAAACGGACATTGCGGTGATGAGCAAGAAAGTGTGATGGTTGGTATCCATATCGGACTAGTTAGGATGATCAATGACACAAAAACCGAGATAACTAGACCACCAGTAAGAACTAGGATAATTGTGAGAAGGTAAAGAAATAATGGAGTGAATGTGATCATGATGATGCTGAGTGGTATCTGCTAAAATACTTGTATGGAAGCAAATGTAAATAACAATTACAATGATATCAGCTAATTAGAAATACTTGTAATTTGTACCAAAAATTAAAAAATACTTGGCATTAATAGGCCAAGTAACTAAAGTCTAAAGAACTTTGAATATCTCAAACTTGGGAATTTTATCAGTACAGGAAAATTGTAATTGACATTGGATTTAAAGTTTAGTGATAGTTGACTATTACCGTGCTAGGGATAGAGAGTCCAAGTTTTGAAGTTTGGAAAAGTATTGAAAATGGAACAATATTATTCATGTTATTTGATGATAGACATAGTGTATCTAGATTTGTAAGGTTACTTTTGGGGGGTAGATTCTAGAGTTGGGAAACAATTATAAACACTTTGGGTAAGTGAAAATCATTGAGTCTCTTGTTCATGAGAAGAGATTGAGAAGTGGGTAGAAATTAAGTTTGTTCATGGACAGTTTGTTGAAGGCGTGAAGTCATGGTTGGTAGGATATTTTTATGTCTTCACATGAGGAGAAACTGTCATCTCTTAGCGACTGCGAAGCAAACAATTGGTGCTAACTCATCAAATCACTCAATAATTGGTTGTTTTTGAGATTCTGTACTTTGTGAAAATTTGCTTTACTGTTTCTGCATTTTTGTTTCTTGCGCAATTATGTTACCGTTGTGTTATGTGTTCTCTGTCTCTGCATATATATGTTTCAGCACATTCCCATTTATGCACATGTATTCAGGTTCGATGCTTCTGATTTACTACGTAATTTACTCTGGGAGTTTATGTGTCTTAATTAGTTTTAGCACAAATCTGGTTTTTGTTGCATTTTTGGTTTGCGCGTGTTTTCTGGTTCGACGCTTCATTTTTGCAGGGTAAATTCTTGCCGGCTTCTCTTGCGGTAAACTCTCCTCATGTATTTGAGCTTTGTTGGAATATTGGTGTGAAGTTGGAAGGAAATTGAATGATTAAACATCAAGTAATAAGACTTTGGGCTAGTATTCAGGATTAAAGTTTGAATACATGTTATAAGAAAAAACATGAGAGGGAGAGAGAGAGAGAGAGGCGGTGGTTCTAGGCGACTAGGGCAACCGCGCCGGTATTCCTTATCACCGGCGGTGAGATCATCAAGGGGGGGAAGGGGTCCAAGCAGGGTGCCAGAAAAGGGGGGTTATGGGGATGATTGGACTGAGGTGCGAGTGCGAAAGAGGAAAGCGTTTGGACAGGTTTCTCGAGGACGGGATGGATTTACGGGTTCTTCGCGGCAAGGAGGTTCCGGGGACAGGCAGCATGTTAGGGATTGGGTGCGGCATTCATCACGACGGCCAGCTAGGGTTTTCAATCGTCCGGTTACGGCTGTATGGCAGGGAGGGCGGCGCGACACCAGGCCTCTAGGTCATCATCAACGATCACTCGCTACTACAGGGGCTCATCATCTTCGCCATCAGCGCACAACCATAGATGCACGTCATTCCAAAACCAAGGGTATCCAGGATGCTTCACGGCGTGGGGAGCAGTCACGTGAAGGATTTTCTGATCAGCTAGGCTCGGAGTTCCGACGGTTTGTTACCTTTTACTTTACTAATGTGCCGGAGCTGATTTCGTATTTTTATTTAAAAGAAAGTTTTGAGGTCTGTGGTATTCTGGAGAATTTATTTTTATCAAGGAGAAGGAACAAGCAAGGGCAGGTGTATGGGTTTGTTCGTTTTGCTAATGTGAGGGATGTAGACAAGTTGCTAAAAGCTATACGGAATGTGACCTTCGGCCATAAGCGAGTTTGGGCGAAAGTTGCACGCTTTGACCGGTCCGTATCTGTTGGGGTATCTTCAAGGAAGGTGGTGATTGGTGAGGGTGAGGGCGTAGGAGAGAGGGTTCGTGGTGAGGGAGAAAAAATGAATGGTGGGGGCGGGAAGTATGGTGAGGGAGAAAAAAATTCGAATGGGGGAGGTATGGTTGAGGTCGTAGGAGGTAGGGGTTGTGGTGAGGGAGAAAAAATGAATGGTAGGGGTGGGAAGTATGGTGAGGGAGACAAAAGCGAGAATGTGGGAGGAACGGAGGAGGGTGTAGGAGGATGTTCTAAGGAGGTGAAATCTTTAGGAGGGGAAGAGATGCGGGTGGAGGGGGAGAATTGTAAGACTGTGCAGTCTCAATTTTTGACAAAGTTCCCATGGGTGCTTAATGTGGTTAGCGAACAAGAACATGTCCGCGACACCCGTAAGTTAATCCGTACTTTTAGATCATCTCCGGAGGACTTAGTGTGGGCTCGAGGTGGGGTGGTTGCCACAGTTTTGAACGGTGAAGCTGTTCCGGTTGTTCAAACACGCATAGTGGATGCTGGTTTCGAGGATCTTGACATTATTCCGATGGGGGCTGATAAGGTATTCATTCGTTCTTTTACTGCATCAGATGTTATGACAATTTATTCAGAAGCCCGGGAGTTTTTTAATTTATTTTTCACAAATCCGGTACGTTGGAACAAAGATATTGTTAAATTTGAAAGAGGTGCCTGGGTCCGTATTTATGGTGTGCCTATTCATGCTTGGAGTGAAGCTTTCTTTAAGTTGTGCGTGTTTGATGTTGGTCGTTTTCTCCGGGTAGATAATTGTACTCTTGCTAAAAACCGGTTTGATTTTGCTCGGGTGCTTGTTGCTACATCTTCCCTGGACGTTCTTAGTGTATCTGAGTCTATTCTTATTGATGGAATCGTGGTGGAGTTAAAAATTATTGAGGAGTGGGGTTTCGCTATTGGGGAGGATGCATGTTTGTTGGAGGATGATGCTTCTTCTGCGGTATCCATTCCAGACAACAATTTTGAAAATGTAGCACCAGAGAATCAGGAACATATAGTTGATTTGGTGAATTCTTTAGCTGAGGATTGGGTAGAGGATGGGAAGGACGCTCAGATACCTTCTGCGCAAATTCCTGGTGGAGATGGGCCGTGTTCTTCTAAGGTTTCGGAGGGTGTAGCCTCGGTGGTGGGCAATGCTAGGGAGGGCCGAAATTTGGGTCTTGGTGTTACTAGACATCGTCAAAGTTCTTGTCCCCCGGTAAATTCTCGTTCCGTTATTTCTGGTCCGTGGAGTTTAGAATGGATGCACGATTATGTTCATGGCGATGCGGGTGTGGTCTTTACGGCGTCTAAAAAACGAGCAGCACAAAAGGCTATTTCATCCAAAACCGTGTCAACTGGCTTGAAGCAAACTAAAAGAAAATCAAGTGGTACTCTTAAACATTCTGCGCGTAACTTGAAGAAAATTGCTCGTCTTTCTGAAGATGACCGTAAGAAGGTGCTTAAAGTGTTGAACAAGAAGGCTCACAAACGTATTCGACGACATGACTCAAATTCGCAGGTTGCTACTAATAGTAAAGAATCCCAGGTATCAGTTACTTCTTCTCCTACAGGTAACAATGACTGGAAAAATTGGGTGGTGTTGCATGGTAATGAGGAGGTGGTGCAGGAGGATATTTGTGGGATCGGGAAGATGTTAGGTGTTGATTTAGTTGGTGATAAGTCGAATAGGTTTGGGGTTTTGTCAAGAAAAAATAAAAAGGGTAGGGAGAGGAAGGAGGGAGTGGTGAGGGGGGCGCAGTAATTGGGTAGTGAGGTGGCGTGTGGGGTTGTTTGGTGGGGATGAAGATTATCACTTGGAATGTGAGGGGGTTGGGTGGTTTTGAGAAGAGGCCTGAAGTTCGGAAATTAATTTTGGAGAAGAGTCCGTCTATAGTATGTATTCAGGAGACGAAATTGGCGGTTATCAGTGATTCATTGTGTGCATCTCTTTGGGGTCAATTGACATCCTCTTATTCTTTTATGCCGTCTGTGGGGGCGTCTGGAGGTTTACTAACTATGTGGGATCCTTCTGTTATCGAGGTTTGGTCGTCGTTTAGTTTGGATCATGTTTTAATTATTCATGGTGTGTTCCTTCAGTCCTCCGAGGAATTTTATCTTCTCAATGTCTACGCCCCTTGTGACAATGGCGCAAAGGTGATATTATGGAACTCTTTATCTGATTATCTTCACCGGTTGGTGGGCAAAAACTTTTGTTTGTGTGGTGATTTTAATGCGGTTCGTAATATGGAAGAAAGAAGGTCGAAAGGGGCTGCAGTTCGTTCTCTTGATTGTGATCCCTTCAATTCTTTTATTGAGGACAATGTTTTACTTGACCTCCCTCTCCATGGTCGTAATTTCACATGGTATAAGGGGGATGGGAATGCTATGAGTCGCCTTGATCGTTTCTTGCTATCCGAAGATTGGTGTACTTTGTGGCCGAATTGTATGCAAGTAGCCTCTTTGAGGGGGTTGTCTGATCATTGCCCTGTGGTGTTGTCTATTGATGAGGAAAATTGGGGACCGCGTCCGGTCCGTATGTTGAAGTGTTGGTCAGAGATACCTGGTTATCATGAATTTGTGCGTACTAAATTGAGGTCTTTTCAAGTTCATGGTTGGGGTGGTTTTGTTTTGCGAGAAAAACTGAAGTTGGTAAAAACAGCATTGAAAGAATGGCATCTTACTCATACACACAATCGCCAAGGTCGGATCAACACATTGAATAATAATATTGCTCTTTTGGAGTCAAAGGCCGAAATGGAGGAGCTCCTTGATGGGGAGGTAGATGCTTTACATGCTATGTCCACCGACCTGCATTCTTTATCCAGGATTGATGCTAGCATTTCTTGGCAGCAATCTCGGATGCTTTCATGCTATTATGTCCGGTAGGCGTCGCAGAAATTCAGTTTCCTCTATTTTAGTTGATGGTAACCTTGTGACGGGAGTTTCCAATGTTCGGGAGGCAGTTTTTACTCATTTTCGGAATCATTTTCAGACTGACGGCATTTCCAGACCATCGGTAAACAATTTACATTTTCGTAGGCTGTCCTCTTCTGATGGAGTCCTTTTAACTTTACCGTTTTCCGTGGATGAAGTGAAGGCCGCTGTTTGGGACTGTGATAGTTATAAGAGTCCTGGCCCGGATGGCATCCATCTTGGCTTCTTCAAAGATTTTTGGCCTGAGTTGCAGTCGGATATTATGAGGTTCATCTCTGATTTTCACCGAAATGGACGTCTCACTAAAGGTATTAATAGTACTTTTATAGCTCTTATTCCCAAGGTGGATAATCCTCAGTGTCTACATGATTTTCGCCCTATTGCTCTTGTGGGGAGCTTGTACAAAATTTTGGCCAAAGTGTTGGCGAATCGTTTAAGGAAGGTCATGAGTACTGTTGTCTCTGAAACCCAGACTGCGTTTGTGAAAGGTAGGCAGATTCTCGATGGTATTCTTATTGCTAATGAGGTGGTAGATGAAGCACGTAAGTGGAATAAAGACCTCCTGTTATTTAAGGTTGATTTTGAGAAAGCTTATGACTCGGTGGATTGGTGTTATCTGGATGAGGTGATGGGGCGCATGGCGTTTCCAACTTTGTGGAGAAAATGGATGAAAACCTGTGTTACAACGGCTACTGCATCTGTTCTGGTTAATGGGAGTCCCACTGATGAGTTTGTTATGCAGCGAGGATTGCGGCAAGGCGATCCCCTCTCCCCGTTTCTCTTTCTCCTTGCTGCTGAGGGGCTGAATGTTATGATGTCTGCTGCCGTGGATTCTAACTTGTTTACTGGATACACTATGGGGGTGCATAACCCTACGGTTCTTTCTCATTTACAATTTGCTGATGATACTCTTTTGTTGGGTGTTAAGAGCTGGTCGAATGTCAGAGCCTTACGAGCAGTTTTGGCCCTTTTTGCAGCCATGTCAGGTTTGAAAGTGAATTATCATAAGAGCTTATTGGTTGGTATCAATATTGACGAG
The DNA here is from genome assembly GCA_018208015.1 of Medicago ruthenica. Lineage (NCBI taxonomy): Eukaryota > Viridiplantae > Streptophyta > Magnoliopsida > Fabales > Fabaceae > Medicago > Medicago ruthenica. Next base: position 43,902 of record WNNG01000155.1, read on the forward strand.
TCCTGGTTAGTAGAGGCGGCTTCGGTCTTATCATGTAGAATTGGGAGGGTTCCCTTTTTGTATCTGGGTCTTCCTATTGGTGGGGATGCTAGACGTTTGTCTTTTTGGGAACCGGTTATTGCTCGCATTAAATCCCGGCTGTCGAGGTGGAAGAGTAGACATTTATCTTTTGGAGGCCGCTTGATTCTTATTAAATCCGTCCTGTCCTCTCTACCTGTCTACGCCCTTTCTTTTTTCAGAGCTCCCTCAGGTATAATCTCTTCCATTGATTCTATTCTGCTTAATTTTTTTTGGGGAGGGTGTGAGGATAATAGGAAAATTGCGTGGGTCGATTGGAAGTCTATTTGTTCTACAAAGGAGTCGGGTGGTTTGGGGGTTAGGCGGTTGCATGAATTTAATTTAGCGCTCTTAGGTAAATGGTGCTGGAGGAGTTTGGTTGATAGGGAAGGTTTGTGGTTTCGGGTCTTGGCTTCCCGGTATGGTGAGGAGAGGGGGCGGATTTTAGGAGGGGGGAGGAAGGGGTCGTCTTGGTGGAAGGAAATTGTGAAAATTCGTGACGGAGTTGGGGGGGATGGGTGGAAGTGGTTTGAAGAGAGCATTCTAAAGAATATTGGGGATGCGCTTGATACTTACTTTTGGACTGATGTTTGGGTGGGGACGGTCTCGTTGAAGGAGAGATTTGGACGGTTATTTGCTTTGTCTATTAATCAGGATATGTCGGTGGGCGTTATGCATTCCTTAGGTTGGGGGTTTGGTGGGGGAGCATGGGAGTGGCGCCGTGGTTTGTTTGCATGGGAAGAGGATTTGTTGGGGGAGTGTATAGCTCTTCTTTCTAATGTTGTCTTGCAGGATTCAAAGCGTGATGTTTGGCAGTGGCGACACTCTGTGAGCGACGGCTATACGGTGCGCGGTGTGTATCAAATGCTCACGCGGCAGGAGGTACACATCGACGGTGTGGTTACAAAGGCTGTTTGGCATAAATGTGTTCCTTTGAAGGTTTCAATTTGTGTGTGGCGTCTGCTTCGTAACCGATGGCCAACTAAGGACAACTTGGCACGTCGTGGCATTATTACTACAAACTCTCTTTTGTGTGTGTCTGACTGTGGTCATCCGGAATCTGCAGCGCATCTTATTATTCATTGTCCCATTTTTGGCTCCCTTTGGCAACAGGTTAAATCTTGGCTTGGTGTGTATTCAGTGGATCCTCAACATTTGTCAGATCATTTCACACAGTTTATCTTCTCTTCGGGAGGTTACAAACCTAGATGTCGTTTCTTACATCTTGTCTGGTTGTGCACGGTCTGGGTATTATGGAGTGAACGGAACTGCAGGCTTTTTGGTTCTAATCCTACATCTGTTTCACAGCTTCTAGAGAAGGTGAAAGTTATTACTTTAGGGTGGCTCAAGGCCAAAAATATTTCTTTTCCATTTGGTTCCCAATTGTGGTGGCAGCATCCTTTTGATTGTTTGGGGATTGGCTGATGTCTTTTGTTTGTTTGTTACTTTTCAGAACACTGTTGTATTAAGTTTCTCTTCCCTTTGGCACACCTTGTGCTAGGGACGTGGAGCTCTTTTTTTGATAATATATCTCATTTTGGCTTGTTCAAAAAAAAAAGACTTTGGGCTAGTGTGATGTGAATTGAAAAAAATAAAGAGTGGGGGTCCCACATAAAATATAACACACACATTAGTAGTGTTTAAATTGCGGTATTTAATTTTAAATACTTTATAATGATAAAAATAATAGTAATTATTATTTTTATTCGTGAATATCACTTCCCATAAATTTAGTTTATGTTGTTTGTGATAAGAATAAGAATTCATCTGAGTTCTTATCTTTCCTTCATTCATATCCAATAAGTTTGTTTCCTCCATTTTTGTGGATTTGTTTCTTTTTGATCTTATCCACAAATGTTGTTGAACTGATTAGTGATGAAGTTTCTTTTTGATCTTATCCATTAGAGTGACTGCTGCCGCAATTTTAGCTAAAACAGTTACAAAATCTCTATATAAATAGAGGACTTCACTCAGTTCAAAAATCACACCAAAGAGTTCTATTGAGTTGTCGAGAACTTTTTCTCTCTCTTCCCCCTAGCTCGTGTTAACGAGCTATTCTTCTCCTTATCTCCTTTTTCTATCCCTTCGGATTTAAGAAGTGTTCTTAAGACTTTAGTCCCTATTCGGTATAATGTCCCTTCAGAATTAAGAAATGTCTTAAGAACATAGTCCCTTCGATAATATATGTCCCTTCGAAATAAAGAGTACTTTTAAGATCATAGTCCCTTTTGAAATAATAATGTCCCGTCGGAATTAAGAATGATCTTAACGGTATATATAAATATTATTTCGATATTTTCTATTTTTGGAGAAGTTAAAAAGTTAGAATGGTGATAACACCATATTTGAGTGGTCTTAGCACCATAATAGAGGTCACAGTACCATATTAGAGTGATTTCAGTATTAAAGAGTGGTCTTAGTACCATATTGGAGGTGTAAAATCTTGAACGGTTTTCTACAGTGCAGTAGTTAACCGCACAGCTGTAGTTGGGCTAGTTTTATCCTGGAGGCGGCGTGGTTGATAGTCTGTCTTGCACAATTTTGGGCAGTGCTGCGAAACGTTTAAAGAGAGCGACCTGGTCGTGACTCAACCTAGTAACAACTTCGGTAGATAGTCCCTTTCAAAATAGAATTTGGAAATCCAAATACAACAGTTTGGAAATCCAAAAACAACAAGCTTGTATTGGATGCTACATGGATCCTAAAGATAATTTAAACCACTTTGTTTGGTCTGACATGGTGATATAGTTGAAATTAAGCATTTAACGATTCTTCATTCACAACTCAGCCAACACCCAGCCAACATAAGCAACATTAATCTAAAAATTTAACTTTTTAAAACAGCTTATTTCTGATTACAATTTCATGTACTCAAGCCATGCTTAAACCAAACTCCAACTCTTGCTTCTAATCACCATTATAATACACTAGCAGTTCCAAAACACACATGCAAGCTTGATTAAACACAAAAGGAAGAATTTTGGTGCTTTGGGTGGGATAGGAAAAGCCCACGCCCAAAGGAAGATAAGAGAGGAGAAAGTGAAATTGTTGTGGAATTCTGCTGGAAGTTGTCAGAATGTGATTTTTGCTTGGAGCATAAAAGGTAACAAAAAATAAGTTGTTTTGAGAAGTTAAATTTAGTTTAGCACTGTTTATGGTTGCTGGGTCATGGGACACGAAATTAATGAATTAAAAGGGATGGTTAAGCTGTTTTGGGAGTTGACAGAAATGATTAAGTTGAATAAGCTGTTTGGACAGGTTTCACTATTTGGCTCGTACCTGTTGCTGTGTAGCTCAGACTTGCATAATTGTCAGATTTCTGGATTCTACATTTAATTCCTTTCAATTTGGATATAAGTTTCATATGATTCGGACTAGGAACGAACTCAGAAAACGAGTTGGAAGTTTGGAAAATCCTGCTGAAAACTGTTTACGGGTTTTGACGTAGATTTTGCGAAATAAGCTATTTAGGAGAAATATGTCATAAGTGATGAAGTCATAAGTTTAAATGGTTGTATGAGTGATGTGGGGACTGATTACGCATGGTTGGTCTGCTGTTTCAGAATTCAGATTGAAATTGAAAAGGTTCAAAAACAATAAGATATACGCTGTTTATGGATAATCTTTTTTTTTTAAAACAATAACTAAAATCTGGTTTGAAAACCAGTTCAAGAATAATCCAGTTCAGAACGAAAACCGGTTCAAAACCAGTTAAAAATAAGTAATCCAGTTTAAAACTATAAACCGGTTCTGAACTGGTTATAAACTGGATTGTAACTGTTTTTAAGAATTAACCTGTTTTTATTGAAATAGATTTTATGAACTGAACCAAACCATTTTATATGGTTCAGTCAGAGATTGGCTAACTTCCGTCCAATATCTTTGATTGGTTGTCTTTATAAGATTTTGTTAAAGGTGTTTGGATTTTAGACTAAGAAAAGTTGTTGGTAAAGTGGTGTCGAAGTCTCAGTCTGCTTTTGTTAAAGGTAGACAAATTTTAGATGGAATTTTTATTGCCAATGAAATTGTTGATGAATCTTGTAGGTTGAAGATGAAATTAATTTTGTTTAAAGTTGATTTTGAGAAAACATATGACTCGGTTGATTGGAGGTATTTGGGTGATGTTATGGCAAAAATGAATTTTCATCTGCTTTGGAGAAAGTGGATTTTAGAATGTGTTATTACAGCTATGGCGTCTGTTCTTGTTAATGGCAACCCAACTGATGAGTTTAAAGCTGGAAAGAGGTCTCAGGCAAGGGGATCCTCTTTCTCCTTTTTTATTTCTTTTAGTGGCTGAAGGCTTTAATGTGAAGATGAATGCTTTGGTTTTGAATAGATTGTTTCGCAGATGACACCCTGCTGATATGGACTAAAATCTGGGTTGATATTAGATCTTTAAAGGCAGTTTTAATTTTGTTTGAGGAGATTTCTGGCCGTAAAGTCAATTTTCATAAAAGCATGTTGTTTGGTGTTAATATTGTCGAGTCGTGGCTGCATGAAGCGGCTTTGGAAATGAATTGTAATCATGGCTGATTGCCTTTCTTGTATTTAGGGCTTCATATTTTTTTTTGGGGGGGGGGGGGGGGGGGGGGGGAGATTCTAGAAAGGTCAATTTTTGGTACCCTTTGGTGGAGCGTATTCGTAGTAGACTGTCTGGGTTGAAGAGTAGGAATCTTTCGTGGGAGGTCGGCTGATTCTTCTTAAGTCTGTATTGTCTTTCATTCCAATTTATTTTCATTCCTTCTTCATGGCTCCCTCAGGTTTCATTTCTTCTCTTGATTCTATTTTTAGTTCTTTTTTTTTGGGGGGATGTGAGGATTTTAGGAATATGTCTTGGATTAAATGGGTGACTATTTGTTTGGAAAGGGAGAATCCAGGATCGAGGGTTAGGAGGTTGAAGGAATTCAATTTAGCTTTACCTGGTAAGTGGGTGTGGAGGGTGTTGGAGGAAAGAGGTAATTTGTGGTATAAGGTGTTAAGTGCGAAATATGGTGAGGAAGGTGGGGGGTTATGTTTTGGGAGAGGGGGATGATCAATTTGGTGGAAGAACTTGAACTTAATCAGAAAGGGATGGGGAGTGTTGAATGAGAGGTGGCTGTTGGATAATGTTGTTAAAGAAGTGGGTGATGGGAATACTACTTTGTTTTGGAAGGACCCTTGGTTAGGGGGCTCTTCCTTTGATGCAAGTTTTAGAAGACTTTTTGAGTTGGCAGATAATAAATTAATAACAGTCGCAGAAATGCATTCTTTGGGGGTGGGGTGTTAGTGGGGAGGCGTGGTAGTGGCGTATGCAGCTGTTTGGTTGGGAGGAGGAGTTGTTGAGGGAGTGTGTCAATCGACTTCTAATGTGGTTTTGCAGGTTATGGTGCCGGATCGTTGGGTTTGGAGGCTTCATTCGTCCCAACAGTATACAGTTAAAAATGCTTATAACAACTTAACTGCAACTGATGTTGATTTTAATGTGTATGGCAACATGTTTTTTTTGCTTAAAGCGATTCCTCTGAAGGTTAACATTTTTATTTGGCACTTATTATTAAATCGGATTGCAAAAAAAGACAATTTGTTTAGGAGAAATATTATTGCTGCCTCAAATATTCACTGCTCGACTGATTGTGGCTGTTTGGAAGAAATAAATCATTTGTTTTTCAAATGTGACTTTTATGGTCGTCTTTGGAATTATACTCCAGGTTGGTTAGGTTTTGCATTGGCTCCTCATGTAAATTTATCTGATCATCTTCTCCAATTTGGGGGATTATAGGGTTTTCAAAATACTCTCGTTTGGCTTTCAATATTATCTGGATATCAGTGCTGTATACTATTTGGAAGGATATGAATGAGAAAATTTTTAATCAAAAGATTGATCTTCTCACATCTTTACTCGAAAAGGTCAAGAGTCATTCCTATTGGTGGTTAAAAGCGCGTTATGTATTGTTTGATTTTGATTACCTTACTTGGAGGCTGAATCCTTTTATGTGTTTAAAGACAGTTTTCTAAGTTTTTTCTGATGTTGTACTTGCAATAGTTTTGTGTTGTAACATACTTTGACACTTTGTTTCTCTGGTACGTCTTGTGCTAGAGGCACATTTGTTGTTCATTTAATATATTTTCTTAGCTTTTAAAAAAAATGAATTTGTTGATTATCTAAAACAAACAAATTAATTACATAATTATGACTTCGGGTTTTTGTTTTTTTAAGAAATATGTTTAGGGTTATCTATTCACCTCGACCAATACAATGATCCATCCCAAAAACCTTCTTAGTGTCAATCAATCATTTTGTCAAAGACAATCATGTCTATTTTGTGTTTCATGCTAACACTTGTTTTGTTAAATCGTGGGCTTCCAATGAGATTCTTCTTAAAGCATTGATTGACAAAGATGCCTTATAAAAATTCTCAAATCCTGCTAAAGTCACCTATCTCCCAGGCTTATGCTTCAAGTCCTTCCATTTTTTATTGTAAAAAATCTAAAATTTCCATTGTAAATACTTTCAAAACCGCAGCAATGGTATAATCCGTTGCATGAAATATGAAATGATCAAGATGGAGGCTTATCAGGACTTATACAACCCACTTCTTGCCTTGTTTTAGATTTCTTTGACACTTCTTATTATAAACGAGGTCGTTGTCACAAAAATCTCCATCGTATACACAAATCAGACCACCATGGGTGGAAAGCGAGGTCGTTGTCACCTTAAATTTTCCACCATTCTTTCTATTCTTGCGTGCGTCTTACCCTTGTCAACATTTCAATTATCCAGGTTGCTTATATCCCTATAACAGAAGAGGGAAAACAATGGAGAAAATGGAATTATACTCTCTCTTTTACCTTTGTGGACGCTCCTCGGATTAGGGGTGTCCTAGTGTCGGACACGTGCCGGTTTCCGACACCAACACCAACAACAACATATATGATACACTGAATTATATCATTTTCTCAAATTATTATTTGTGTCGGTATGTCGGTGTCCGTGTCGTTTCTGGTGTCCGTGTCTGTACTTCATAGACCGTAGCAAACACAATGTTAATACCAACTACTCACAATTGTTACTAATAGAAAAATATAATCAATTAAAGCAATAAAAAATAATATTAAAAACAAGTTAAAGTAAAAAAAAAGCAGTTAACATATAGTTGGTAAGAATAATATTATTCACTTAATCTATACCTTAAAGTTACTTGCACATCCATTCTATGCTTAAAAATAAAATTGTGTAAAAACATAAGTGTGATTCTCATTTTCATGCATCTTTTCACAAGAGAATCCCTCCTCTTCTGCTTTCAAGACTATGGATGCAATTTTCCCAACGTGAAAAAGTGCTACCTCTTGAAGTAGTAATTGGACCCGAATTTCTTGAAGTCAAGGAATTCTAAATTCACACAATCAAAGGCTGAGATCACCCTTGCAGTCACTTCGACCGGAAGGAATATGTTCCAAAGTACAATATCCTAGTTAAAAAAAAAACTGTTGCATTCTAGGAGGGGATTCAGATCCTTTTCGTTGGCTAGGTGTTTGCGTCGCGTCATGTAGTGGTAGAAAGCCCAAAAAAGGGTAGTCACCATAACAATAATAACGTGGCTGGTATCCAAATGGGACTGGTTTGGATGATCAACGATATGAAAATCAAGATAACTTGGCCAGCAAGAAAGGGGATAATTAAAGTATTTCTTAGGTCGGTAGTAGTAGAGAAAGAAAGATCCTAGAATACAAGAGGCAAGTGTGCATAAAGATAAGTGTTGGTATTTAGTATCTTTCTCTTTCTTTGTAACTACATTTTTGGTATGTTTCATTTTTTTGGAGCTGAATGTGATCTGCCTTTTTAATTCTTCCTAAATGATCATCTTCTTAAACTGTACATTCGAAGAGCAAAGAATGTTAGACCAGTCTCAACTCATCAACTATCTGACGATGTTTCCTATCGACCGTCCCATTTTGATGGGAGGGATGAAGACATGTTATTCTATGTAAGATACCTACATCGGTTGGCAATTCAGAAAATATATCTGTTTCAGCACATTCCCATTTATGCACATGTATTCAGGTTCGATGCTTCTGGTTTACTACTTAATTTACTCTGCGAGTTTATGTGTCTTAATTAGTTTTAGCACAAATCTGGTTTTTGTTGTATTTTTGGTTTGCGCGTGTTTTCTGGTTTGGCGCTTCATTTTTGCAGGGTAAATTCTTGCCGGCTTCCTAATTGCTTTGTTAGTACCAACAAGAAGTTAACCAAGGTTTTTCTATCTTCTCTTGCAGTAAACTCTCCTCATGTATTTGAGCTTGTATTGGATGCTACATGGATCCTAAAGATAATTTAAACCACTTTGTTTGATCTGACATGGTGATATAGTTGAAATTAAGCATTTAACGATTCTTCATTCACAACGAGACTTCAAGGATGTCTATTTTATAAAGTCCGACAGTCATCATGATAAAAGGCGATTCCATGGCTTTTGCAAATGGGGATCTCAAACAAAAATGATAGTTTTCATTTTTTTCTGTGATGTGAATAAATCATTCTAGTATTTCATAAAGTACTTACTGGTTTTGGAAGTTACAACTATACAAACTACAGGGGAGCAATGACCGACTCTACATGTTTCTGCAGAGTTGTGTTGATGAAGTAGCAATAATTCATAAGAGTACTAACAGTAGCTGTCAAACTACATGATGTAGCAGAATTTTAATTTTTTCTACAAAAGTTTTAGTATTTTTTTGTTGTCAATTGTTGCAATAACTTTTTCCCATCAAAAGAAGCCATTTTTCTGTCTACAAATGTGAGAAAAATTGGGAACTTGAAACCAACTCTGCCCATCACCTGTCATCAACAGAGTGATACCAAAACTTCAAGAGAAAAAAAAGATTGAACTTGCCCCACCCTATTTATATATTCTCAATATTAATCTTTAATATTTTAAATGCTTAGAAACTTAGAAGAAAATTGCAAATCTTTTTTTTTTTAACTCAAACTCCAATGAGCCCAATGTAATGATCCGACTCGGTGAGGATCTCACTTATGGTCAAACAGTTGTATCAGAGTCATGATTCGACTTGATGAGAGAGCAGAAGAAATTCTTGGTGTTGGATCAAGAACATAGAGAGTTTTACACTTGAGAGATGTTATGATAAGTGAGTCACACTCCAGCATTGAATGAAAAAATTGAGGTTGAACAATATATAATTGAGAAGACTCACAAATCCAGTGTCTTATAATTTTGGGTTAAGATGGGTGCTGATCATTTTATATCATTAGATTATATGACACATCTTTTAAAATGTGTCACATCATAATTTTTTAAATTTTATAATCTATGTGATAGACTAAAACGAAGTGATTTTTAAATATGAAAACCAATTTAATAAACTGTAATTAAGTTTTATTATTGAGTGACTGTAAAAAAAAAAAAGAATTATCTTGAGTGATTTTATTATTAAAGAGACTCCTTTATTAACTCAACTAATGAGTATGAAAAGGAGCAAAATGTCCGCAATGAACAATCATATGCACACGTAGATTAACCTCTTTTGAAGTAATGCAAATTGACCTGGTCTAATCTCTACTATAAAGTAAAGTGACAATTTCGTTGAGGAGCAGAATAAATCGACCTTCGATAACCAAAAAGTTTAAAACGTATAAAACCCCTAAATTGAATTGAATGTATAAAATTCGTATTTAATAAAACCTTTTATTTTTATAAATTTTTTTTTTTATTTTCATCTCTTAAAGTTTGTATGAATTTTATGGGTTAATATTAGATTTGTCTCCTAAGCTTAACTAATTTTTTTTACTAGAAATACAAAATAGAAACTCATTCAACAAAAACGATAACAACAAAATAAAAATACAACACATAAATTGTTCTCAAGCAAGATACACAAAGCTAGAAATGAAATCAATTTCTCTAAATAGGTAACTCCGAAATGCCACTTTGAGTCAGACCCTCAAATACTTTCTTGATCCTTTGTGGAATCATTTGATAGAGTTCTTTTTGATTCTTATAGCACATCGATGCAAAGATTAAGATCCACAAACCCAAATAAATCCAAGCAATTGTTGGTGAAATTATCATCAAAGCTAGAAATGAGACAACACTTCCAAGTAAAAGAATGATCATCTTGGACGGAAGGAAGCTCTTGATCTGAAGGTGTAGCATTGTCACAAGCACCAAAATCAAGTAGTAAAGAGCAACCATGAAAACTAAAGCCATCATAATTGGGTTGATATCAACTTGAGACTTTCCCTTACCTGTGTTCATTTTCGCAAACCCGATGATTGCAAACAATAGTTGGAAAAATTGGCTAAATAATTTTCCCACTTCTTTCAATCTAGAAATGGTTGAATGAATTCAAGAAAATAAATGTTAGTAATATTATACTAGTATTGAACTTCAATTGACTAAAAAAAACACTTTTATGGAAAAAAAAAAAAAAAGAGTTCTACTAAAAAACAGGGGAAACAGAGTAAGTTAATGTTTAAGTAGTGATTGAAAATTGAAGTTATTTACTTACCTTGTTGAATCTGATGAAGTTGAAGTTGCATTTGCAATTGTAGCTTCTAATTCTGCCATTGTTCTTCAAACTCAACTTTTGATGAGTACAAGACATTCTTCAATATTGATTTTCTTATATAATAGTTTTCGATTGAACTTTCACTCCCAAAAAGCACAAAAGATTGGACCTGCCCCACCTCATTTTCATTTTCTCCAATATTGGTCTTTAATATTATGAATATTGGAGATGCTTGGGTTTAACAGAGAAATATTGGAGATGCTTGGGTTCAAACTAAACTTTTGATGAGTATCAATATTCGCCTTGCTTTTCTTATTGATACTATTAGTTGAGGTTTGGAATAGAATGTCCCTTTTGAAGAAAAAACATGGAAAAAGAGGTATGACACAATTTGGATGAGACAGTGAATAGGCTTTAAATACTTTCTTGATCCTTTGTAGTTTGTGGAATCATTTGATAGAGTTCTTTTTGATCCTTTGTGGAATCATTTTCTCTAGACTGGTAACTCTGAATTGCCACTTTTGGTCTCACCCTCAAATACTTTCTTTATCCTTTGTGGAATCATTTGATAGAGTTCTTTTTTATTCTTATAGCACATCGATGCAAAGATTAAGATCCACACACAAACGCGTCGTCTTTTATCATATATTGACATGGAAAATACCCAAATAGTCATATAAAAGTAAATAGGGTAAATTACACTTTTGGTCTCTTAAATATTTTTCAGGTTTCATATTGGTCCTCTATTAGGGGACCAATATGAAACCTGAAAAATATTTAAGGGACCAAAAGTGAAACCTGAAAAATATTTAAGGGACCAAAAGTGAACGTTTTTTAACACAAACTAACGGAAGGGGCCAAAGTGACTAACTGAGAAAGATTTAAGGGACCAAAACGTTACTTTTATTAATTAGGGGACCAATATGAAACCTGAAAAATATTAAAGGGACCAAAAGTGTAATTTAGCCAAGTAAATAACTTGTAGAAAAAGAAAGAGAATTTTGTACTAATTAATTTCAAGTACACACTTTTTACCAAAAAATATTTAATTTATTATACCGAAAAAAGACTTCATTCCACACACACTTATCAAAATCAATTCAGCAAGAAGAAAACCATGCAATATTAATTAATTATTTGACAATAGCTATTATAGGATATTTCAAATTTCAAAAGAACATATAAAACGATAACAACAAAATAAAAATACAACATATAAATTGTTCTTAAGCAAGATACACAGAGAAGTTTTACTTAATCAAATGCAATCAATTTCTCTAGACTGGTAACTCTGAATTGCCACTCTGAGTCTCACCCTCAAATACTTTCTTGATCCTTTGTGGAATCATTTGATAGAGCTCCTTTTTATTCTCATAGCACATCAAAGCAAAGATGAAGATCCACATGCACAAAAAAATCCAAGCAATTGTAGGCGAAATTATCATCAAAGCTAGAACTGAAACAACACTTCCAAGTACAAGAATAACCATCATGAATGGAAGGAAGTTCTTGATGTGAAGCTGTAACATTGTAATAAGCACCAAAACCATGAAATAAAGAGCAACCATGGAAACTAATGTCATCATAATCGGGTCGATATCAACTTGAGACTTTCCATTACTTGTATTCATTGCTGCTAATGATAGCCCGAAAAATTGTCCAAGTAATTTTCCTTCTTCATTCAAGCTAGAAAGAGTTGAATCAATTCAAAAATATCAAATGTTAGGAATAGTATATTCAACAACTACAATAGAAAGACAGAGTTCTACCAAAAAATAGGGGAAACATTTCAAGTTATTTACCTTGTTGTAGCTCCTAATTCTGCAGTTGAAGTTGACATGTCATTGATCCTTTGAGGAATCATTTGATAGAGTTCTTTTCGATTTTTATAGCCCATCAAAGAAAATACTAAGATCAACAGCCCCAAATCAATCCAAGCAATGGTAGGCGAAATAATCATCAAAGCTAAAATTGAAACAACAGTTCCAAGTAAAAGAATGACCATCTTGGATGTAAGGAGACTCCTTATCTGAAGTTGTAACATTTTCACAAGCACCAAAACCCAATAGTATAGAGCAACCATGAAAACTAATGCCATCACCAGTGGTGATTTTACCATACTTGTATTGATGATTGCAAACAATACAACGAAAAGTTGTGTAAACAGTTCTCCAACTTCATGCAAGCTGGAAAGGATTGAATCAATACAAGACAAGAAAATAAAATGTTTACGCATGGAATTGATGCTATAACTACATGAATGAGTATTATTACCTTCTTGAAGCGGATGAAGTTGAAAGGATCCCGGTTGCATTCGCAGCTGCAGCTTCTTCAGGCATTGTTCCTCTCACTCAATCTTTGATTTGATGAGCTTTAAACTTCAGTGCCTGTTGCTATTTATAAGGAGATGAGCTTTGGATTGGACTGTCTTTGCTGAAGAAAGTACATGGAAAAAGATACTTGTTTAATACGTTTAATACGATCGTTTAATACAAAGGTTGAACTTTACCTCCCAATCCCAAAGAGAACAAAAAGGTCAAACTTTCTCCATCTCGTCTGTTATATTCTCAAATTTGGTCTTTAATCTTGTTCTGGAATTAAGGTTTTGTTTACGAGTTTGGAGGGGAATGGAGGGGAGGATTTAGGAAAAAAAGGAAGGAGCAAGTGAAAGAAATAGAAGACATTAGGAAGATTAGGAAGGGAGGGCTTTGGGGGTTCGTGTTTCTTCATAATACAAAGCTCCCCTCATTTGGGGAACTCAAAAATTGTATTGAAGAAGAGTTTTTGGAGGTTTTGGAGGGTTTATATGAATTCTTCAAATTTAATATTTGTTGTTATAATATTTTTAAAATTAAAAATATATTAATCAAAAGCATTAATTTATCATTCTCTAAAAAATTGCTCTTTCAAAAAATGTGAAACATTTCACCATTTTCTCCAATATTTCCCACCCTCTTAAGCCCTCCCTTCCCCTCCCCTCCGAACTTCCAAACAAAGCCTAAGAGGATGACTAGTAGCAACATATCAATGTTCTGAAACCACATAATAGAGAGATGTTCAAGGCCGGCCCAAGGGGGCTGCCACTAAAGCAAGGGCTTTAGACCCTCAAATTTTTGTGGCCTCACATTAGACCGCCGAATTTTTTTCGCTTTAAATATATTTTCGTGAGTTAAATTCTTTAAACATTTTTGTGCCTAGCTTGGTTTAATGGAGAGTTGTAGACTTGTAGTTCATGTTGCAACTTTAATCTCAAAGATAGCAATTTTTTTTTTGTGTTAACCTTCCAGTTCAATGTTCAAACGCTGACCGTGAGTGATACTCATATTTAGTGTTCGACATGCCTCAAATAAAATTACACATTTAAGATTCTTCATTTTTTTGTTTCTTTGCCAAAGGACGCAATTCAAATTCGTTTTAGGCCTACAAATGCATTGGGCCGGTCCTGGAGATGTTATATCTCCATCCAAAACCTTAGACATTAAGTATATATGTCACATCTTTATATATTCCATATTTAAATTATTCATATTTAATGTATAATTAACCATTCACATTTGAATTTAACAATTTCTTCCCCAAGTTTGAGTCCCCCACATTCTATACTTGCACCACCTATTGAAGCATAATACCAAAGGTTTAGAATCATGCTTGATGGAAAATAGACAAGAAGAACAAAGTGTACCATAATTACATGCAACACAAGCTATGCGAAACTTCATTGAAAAACAGGACATAAAATCGTAGCACGATGCCCAAAAATCGGAGCACGATTTTGGCTTCAGCAGCACTCATAATTTCACTTCCTAAGCTAACCCAAACATACCCAATCATCAAACAACTTATGGGAATGGATTTTCCATGGCATATGAACAACTTATCACATAATAACTCATGCAATCACAAGCCAACAAGGGATTAAGGCATGATTCTATCAAATTAACTCTTAACAACTTAACTTCAAAACTTAAACAAAGTGGGTTTCTAAAACCCTCTAAGAGCTCACCTCAAACATCCGATCAAGGCTTGATAAACTTCATTCCAAAACCTTAGCTAGCTAGCTTCTTCTTTGCTAATCTTCTTCACCAAACCCTAGCTCATCTCTTGCTTCAATCTTCCCAAGAACCATGCTTGCAACACAAGAATTTAGGTAGGAGTTTGATTCCTTAAAGGGTGGTGATTTGATGATGAAGAAGATGAAGATGGGAGGGCGAAATTGAGGGAGAAAAAGAGAGCAAAAATCAGATTTTTGTGTGAGGAAAAATGAGTAGAAAACTCATAAATTTTCATATTTATCCCAATGCTCAAATGCCCTTAAATTACAACTATGCCACTGCTCTTAATTACAACCTTGCCATTGCGTCCATTTAAATTATCTCTGATGCATCGTCTCAATACTGATAAATATCCAAGTGTTAAGCGGGATATTACAGGAAATGGGTGAATCTGAGGATATGCGTCAGCATTAAGCTGCTGCTCAGCCTGAATCTTATAATACTCTGCTCTGATGCGTTCCTCTTTATCAGCTCCTCTCTGCCTCTCCTCCGCAAAGTAGTTCTCCATGTCATGCGGGCTAGCAAATCTCTCATAAGCATTAGTCCTGGTATAAGGACTCTGACGGGAAAGCTCAGCTGCTTCATAGAAAGGTTGAGGGAATGACGGTGGTGCCATCCTATCCCTAGTCGAGATATCCTGGGTCCAATTTGCCATAGCATAAGTATACTCAGCGAAATAGGGTGGAAGACCCTGCTGTTGCATCTGTGGTGGATGATCCTGCTCCGTCATCTGAGGTGGTTGCTACTGTCTCTCCCTTGCTTCCTGAAGATCTCGGTCATACTTCTCCTGTTCCTTTTCAAAACCTTCTATTATCGAATCAGATATCAATCTCAAAGACCTCACAAAAATATCATTAGGTTCAACGGGAACCTGAGCTTCCTGATTTTCCCTCAACACCCTCATTAATTTTTCCTCTTCAAGGGGTGTCAGAGTACTACTGATGATGACTGGTTTTGAGGCATCCTTGCTTAGAAAAACACTCTTCAAGTGAGAAGGAAGCTCTTTTAATTCTGGAATTTTGGCAAGGTCTCCTTCCTCTTTGTTATCCTTGGGCGCCCCCTCTTCATTCTTTGGGTGTAAACTTTCAACCTTTGTGCACAATGATTCTTGTTTACCTGCCGCAAGTTGCTGGATACACTCATCTACCACTTCACCCCTGTCTTTGTCACTACATTCAATGGAATTCACAATCACCCTTTCTAAAGGTGGAGCAGGAGACTCTTCCAAAGTAATTTCTTAAACAATATCATCTACCACATCAACTCGGTAACATTGTGGATTTTCATTCCTATGCTTCATGGCCTCGAAAATATTGAACACCACTTGCTCATCTTGAAATCGAAGCATCAACTCTCCCATCTCCACATCAATAAGGGCTCTACCGGTTGCTAGAAAAGGTCTCCCTAATAACAAAGGAAGCTCTTCATCTTCCTCCATGTCAAGAATAACAAAATCAGCTGGAAAAATAGACCATTCACTTTCACTAAAACATCTTCCAAAACTCCATACGGATAAGAAATAGAGCGATCAGCCAGAGTAAGAGTCATCTTTGTAGGCTTAGGCTCCCCACATCCTAACTTCTTCATCATTGATAAGGGCATAAGATTAATGCTAGCCCCCAAATCACATAAAGCTCTTCCCACACTTACTTTCCCAATTGTGCAAGGTACAGTGAATGCTCCTGGATCCTTCAACTTTGGAGGCAGTTTCCTTTGAAGTATGGCACTACAATTTTCGGACAAAGCAATATTCTCATCATCTCTTGGCTTCCTCCGTCCGGTCAGAAGATCTTTCATAAATTTTGCATACACCGGCATTTGATCAAGCGCCTCACTGAAAGGAATATTCACCTGCAATTGAGTGAATAGCTCCATGAATTTCTTGAATTGGCTCTCCTGCTTCTCTTTCTTCTTTGACAAGTGCGGATATAGCAGTTTCACATAAGAGGGAATAACTTGTGTCTTCCCACTCTCTTTAAGAAGTTGGTTTTTGGTTTTTCTCAGAATGGAATCTACATCAATCAATTTCTTACTTTTTTTCTCCCTCTTTATTTTTTTCCTTCTGTTCATTTTCAACTACTCCTTCATCTTTTTTTCAACTACTTCTTGATTCTTTTTTGTGACTTTCGGAACTAAGGGTGTTAAAACCTTTTTACTTCTCAACTCAATGGCTTTGCAACTCTCATTCTTAGGGTTGTCTTGAGTGTTGCCCGAGAATCCTCCTTTCGCCTGATCAGTCAACTGTTTAGCTATCTGCCCAATTTGAGTCTCCAGTAGTTTCCTTGATGCCTCATTGTTTCTCCTTTCAGCTTCCTGACTTGCTTTGATCTCTTCAAAGTTGGTATGAGTCATTTTCACAAAGCTAGTCATGGCTTCCTCAAAAGCTGAAGGCTTTCTTTGCTGTTGTTGCTGAGGGTTAGGTAACAATGGATTCAGAGTATTGTTGCTGGTATACTTCAAATTAGGATGATTTGCCCAACCTGGGTTGTAGGTGTTTGAATAGGGGTTTCCCTTTTGATGGTTTCCCATGTAATTGGCTTCTTCACTAGCTCCTTCCGGCACACACTCACTATTTGCATGCCCCTCACCACAGAAATCACATCTTATAGCCGCTACCTGATGAGCTTGCCCCATGGTTAACCCATGCACATGCTTGGTCAAAGCTTCTAACTGTTTGTTCATGGCAGCTTGGTTTGCTAGGATGGTAGTATTGTCGCTCACCGCAAAGACACCCCTTTTCTTTTTATCGGCATCAGCACGGTACTCATTTTGGGCCATGTTTTCTATTAAGGTTTGGACTTCATGGTCAGTCTTAACCCTCATACTTCCACTAGCTGAAGCATCTAGAAACATCCTATTGCTATGTGTCAACCCTTCGGTGAAAACTTGGAGGTACGACTTTTCAGAAAAATCATGGGCAGGACACCTTTTAAGCAGCAGTTTAAACCGCTCCCAAGCATCATATAGTGACTCATTCTCCCCTTGTCTAAAATTGGAGATCTCATGTTTTTTCTCCCAATATTTAGACATTGGGAAAAATCTCTCTAAGAACTTTAGTTCCAGCTCATCCCAAGTTTGAATGGTTCCACTAGGTAAGGTTATCAACCAATCCTTGGCTCTCCCGGTTAGGGTGAAGGCGAACAACTGTTGGTTGCAGTATTGAAATCAACAAACGAGGTAAGTATTTTTGTATCGTCTCCACAGGGATTAGTGCGCTACTCTGAACCGTTCAACAATCGCTATCGTTTTGAGCTAAAAGGGTTTTTACAAATTGTTTGTACATAAACTATGGAAATGTAAAAATGCGGAAAATAAAGACGACAAAAACTAAGGAATAAAAGCGATGAGATAGGATTTCCTCAATCGAGCATCGAATGTAATCTAAAGATCGTGCATATGAGTTTTAGCGTTTTAGCGAAATTACCACGTATCGCTCGACAACGTCATTGATTTCCCAAATGACATCGTGAGATCGATCGTATCGTTTAATCGACGATTTCCCAATCAATCAAACGATCCGAAAGCATTAAGTTCCGAAACTTTGTGCGATTATCAAAACCCAAATCCATTTCTAGATTTTCTTATTTTGATAGAAGTTATTCTTGCCAAAGATTTAAAAGTATTCGTCAATATCATTTTAAATCAAAACATGACAATGAATGGCAAGAAAAACTCAAAAACACATCAATTGCTAAAAACCATATATATTGCATAATCAAACTATTACATACTAAGCTAGAAAGAGTGCATCCAATCCCAACAAAGGGAATTAGCTATTCATTCTCATGACAGCTTTACAAAAGAGAAGAGAAGAGATGAAAATACAAACCTAAATTCTTGATTTCCCAAAGAGTTTTGGTTGATTTCCACAATTCAATCACCTTTGCTCCTTGAAGATCAAAGCTCTTAGCCCTTGTTTATTGTCTAAAAAGCTAAGCTAAAATATTCTACAACAGAACTCTAAGAACTCTAACTGTACTACTAACTCCTTGTACAGAAAAATGAGCTAAAAAGCCTTTATACTCTGAGTTTATGATCGCGCGCTACAAGCGACCAGCCTGTCGCTTGTAGCGAGGAAGATATCTGGCCAATGAGGAAGCTCCACGTCAGCACCTGGCACTAAACCGCCCTTGGTCGCTTGAAGCGACCAATCCATCGCTTGTAGCGATGAACCTCTGAAATTCCCTGCTTATCCTCGCTAGTAGCGACCAGACTTGCGCTTGTAGCGATGACTTGATCAAAACTTCATGTTCTTTGCTCAGTTGATGTCCTGGCTTGTATTTTCCTGCACAATTGGATGGGGAAAGTAGTAAAAGCATAATTTGACATTTTTAATCATAAATTATATGCTTTTCCTATGATAACTTGCAAAACAAGCTATCTAAGTGCCTAAATTAACTATGTATTTTAACTCATTTTTGGCACTTATCAACAACCTGAGTTTCTTTTGGTCCTCCGTCACGTTGGCTGGGGGTACACAGAACTCACACGTTTCATAGAAGCGACTCAAGTGTTCATGAGGACTCATGCTGTCTGACCCATCATATTGTTTTTCTTTCAACCCATTCTGAACGGATGTTTTGATATCAAAAGCTACGGGGTTTGCTGGTTGGAAGACATGAGTTAGATGACCTCGGTGGGCAGCCAACCCATAATCCCCCATCTTAGGTCTGGGTGGTGGATTTGGTTCTCCCATATTGACAACAACAAGAGTACGGATTGTTTCAGGTTCAAAAGGTGTTAGGTTGATGTATTGAGTTCTGGCACTAGGGTCGGCTGACTTAGCTAACCGGACAGCTCTCCGATTGGCCTTTGCAGTCTTCTCGATTTCCAGATCGTGCAACAAATCACCGGGTTGCACTCTACCTCGCATAAACAGCAAACGAATACCTTAGTAGTACTGCTCAATACAAAATAAATATGAACTCAATTCAATGAAATTTTCTTTTGAAAAAATAAAAATAAAAATTTATATGACAGAAAATAAATTGCAGAAATCCTAAATAATAACGATATTGCCTTGTTGAAATAATTCAACAGTCCCCGGCAACGGCGCCAAAAACTTGATAATTATTTGGCAAGTGTACCAAATTCAATCGAAGTAATAATAAAATTCGTATCCATGAGGACCATTGTTAATTTCGACTAAGCATTATTGTTATAAATTAGGATGTACTAAATTCAGGGTTGCCCTAGGCAGTTGAATTGGATTTGTAAAATAAATTGATTAAAAAGCAATAACGATTGGTTTTAAGAATTTAGAGAGAAAAATGGCTAAGACTTTCGACTCCTCTGAAGTTCTCTTATGGTAATTTGCACTCCTAATTCAATCAATGTCTATCTAGTTCAACGACAGATTAACATATTAATTCTACCCAATCTCTTGACCTAGAATTCTCCCCGCAAGTGACAACACCTTAATCTCTTAAGCGAGTTCGAAACCGTTGGAGGTTTTAACAGTCCGTTAATCCCTATGTCATAACCTAATAATTGTCTATCTCTAGCTTAATTACTTAGGTTAAACTTATTACCTAGATTCGAGTCAAAAGCCAGGGTTAGTGGTCATTCAATCTCTACGATCAATTTGCATATTCATAAAGCTAGGGCTAGTAGTCGATAATGAACATACAAAAAGCATTAAGCACAAAGTAATATGAATAAAAACTAGACTTTCATTATTCAAAGGAGTTCAACAAATTAGGGTTCCCATAGGATTACATCAGATTCATCTAAGTCTCAACCACAAAGAGATTAGTTACTCATAGCTAAAGTACAAGATAACTAACAAGAATTAAAGGATTCATACATGTATTGATAACTGGCTATGAGTTTCCAAAGCTTCAGCTCCAAAATATGCTTTTAGGTCTCCAAAATCGTGAACCCCTAATTCAGAAAACGCAAGTTTCTTAAATAGGCCTGTGAAAATCGGTGGCCGAGTCCCTCAATTCGGTGGCCGAATTGCATTAAAACGCGTGGCTCAGCATGAAAATTCGGTGGCCGATTGTATGAGTTCGGTGGCCGATTTTTGTCGTAGCAACAGTGAAGATTTAGCAGCAAATTCGGTGGCCGATGCAGGGCATTCGGTGGCCGAATTCTAAATCTTCAAAACTCAAATTTATGTCCTTTTTGTGGGTTGCAGCTCCATGAATTACAATGAATAACTCTAAAATTAAATGAAAAATGCCTACTAAAAGAGTAATGACAGAATGTCATCAGGAGCTAAGACCACATCATCAACATTGTTTGACATCATCAAAAAGGGAGAGAATGAAGTTGCGTGTGTATAGATATAGGTTCTTGTTTTTGATGATGTTCATTAAATAGTTTTATTTGATGATGTTTTATTGTTAGTATAAGCCTAGACTCTTGTTAAAGCACCGAGCAATTCTTCCATCTGTTTGTCCTATTGTCCCTTGATGTCTTGTGTGTTGTTTGCTTGTAGAAAACTTCATTTTTCATGGTCTAAGTGATTTTCTGGCCAATTGATTCGATTCACACTATTCTGAATCGTATCATGAAATGTTTCTGCCATTTTCCTTGTTTGCATGTGCATTTTGAATCGATTCATGAATTGATGAATCGTACCATCATTAATCAATTCAGTCTTGGTTGATTCGTATCACTATTTTCTTCTAGTCCTGGTTTTTGCCTTGTTCAATCGAATCACACTTCCTTGAATCGTATCAACCTTCATCTGGGGGCATATGAATCGATTCAAATTTTGTTTGATTCGTATCAATCTTCATGGGTAAGCTTGTTTGTCTTTCACTATCTGAATCCAATCACATATTAAGTGAATCGATTCACTGTGGAGACGTTTTCCATCAAGAAGAGTGGACATATCCTGAAGTGAGGACGAAAGAGGGAACTACTACAAATCTCGGTGTCGTTTCTCTTCCCTTTTCTCTTTAATTTCTTTTAATTTGAGTATATGTTTGTTTGATAATTGTTACAATTGATTTGAATGCGATCTTGTTTCAATTTGTTAAACTTGACTTAATTCATTGAATTAGGTTTTCTCTTAATTCACATTGATCACATTTGATTTCAATCTAGTGTCAATTCATAAAACACATATACCTTGTGTTCATTAATGTAGTTGTTTTAATTGCTCTTAAGTTTGTGTTGTTTTTGGATTTCCAAACTGTTCTATTTGGATTTCGAAATTCTAATGTGAAAAAGAATATCTACCGAAGTTGTTACTAGGTTGAGTCACGACCAGGTCGCTCTCTTTCAGACGTTTCGTGGCACTGCCCAAAATTGTGCAAGACAGACAATCAACCACGCCGCCTCCAAGATAAAACAAGCCCAACTACAACTATGCGGTTAACTACTACACGGTAGAAAACCGTTCGAGAATTACACCTTCAATATGGTACTAAGACCACTCTTTTAATACTGAAATCATTCTACCATGGTACTGTAACCATTCTATTATAGTGCTGAGACCACTCAAATATGGTATTACCACCATTCTAATTATTTAACTTCTCCAACTATGGTACTATGACCACTCTAATATGGTGCTACCACCATTCTATCTTTTTCAAGAATTTAAGAAGAATATATTTTTAAGATCATTCTTATTATACCGAAAAAAGGACTATGATCTTAAAATATTATTTATTCAGAAGAGACATAAATTATCGAAAGGGACTATGCTCTTAAAATATTATTTATATTTAAGAGACATAAATAATTGAAGGGACTATGCTCTTAAGACCATTTTTAATTCCTAAGGGACAATATACCAAAAAGTGACTATGGTCTTAAGAACACTCTTAAATCCAAAGGGACATAATAAGGAGATGAGGAAAAGAACAGCTCGTTAGCACAAGCTTGAGGGAGAAGAGAGAAAGAGTTCTCGACAACTCAATAGAACTCTTTGGTGTGTAGAATGCACTATGTGAGTTCTCTATTTATAAAGAAAATTCACAACTAATAAGTGAGAAACTTTGGGAACAAGTAATTCACATATTAGATCTAGTACAAAAATATCTCAAATTAAGTACCAAAATATATTATATTGAGTACAAGAATATATTATATTATGTACCAAAATATATTTTAGATTGTCCACCAAAATATATTAGATTGCATACCAAAATATTTTAGATTGTGTGAAATATTTTAGATTGCATTCCAAAATATTTTAGCAAAACTTGGGGACTAAGAAAACACTTTCTAATAATGATTTAATTAATTACTTAATTTAACATTTTCAAATAATAAAATATATAAATATATAATTTTTCTTTAGTGCTTACTTTGTTCACTTAATTAGGTACCCCCACTTTCGGGTACACCCCCACTATATAAACACTACTAATGTGTGGGTTCCATCCGATATGGGACTTCCACTTTTTTCAACTCACACAACAATAGTTCTACCCAACGTGGGAATTTGTGTTTAATCTTTTAACTCAATTTCCACACATATTCCAACAGTTTGGTTTGAGATTTGTTTAGTTTTGTACATTGTGTGAGAATTATTAATCATTGATTGTATTAAGATTTGACTTTTAATCTCTCAATTCAATAGTAAATCTTATTGTGCATAATATTGTCTTAATCCTTTTGTCATTGTTATTGTTTCAAGCATAAATCCAACAAGTCAATTTAGTTTTCAAACTCGCTTTCGCTAAAAACTCGATAATATTTTTAAAACGCTATTCACCCCCCTCTAGCGCGTATTCTATCTTGTCATATAGACCAACATAGAAGGTAAGCAATAAAGAATAAAAACAAAATAGTAGTATTTATAAATTGAAGTGAGTTACATACATTGTTCAACAACAACCAATAAGATGTTTATCGAATGAGGGAGGATGTGTTATCTAGTAAAACATTGAATTTTGAATACTGAATAACTATAAAACATTGTCAGAAGGTCGTTTTTAATACATTTTGACATAACAAGTTTTTAGAAATTGCACAATTTGAAATTTCAAATGATGTACTTATTTTGAATTCTCCTGTTTTAGTATTCCAAACATGTTCTTCGAACTCTAGTATTTAAAGTAGAACAGTTAGTTTAATATTATAGTTTTTGGAGAAAGATGAAATTAACTCGCTCGAAATAGTTTACTCGAGATTTGTGTGTAATATTTTTATTTTATATCAAAACACAGTCAATTATTTGACAATAGCTATCTTAGAAAATTACAAATTTGAAATGAAAATTTTACATCTTACAACATCACAAAAAACTAGATACTCATTTATCATACACAATAACAATAAAATAAAAATAGAACACAAATTGTTCTAAAGCAAGCTACACATACCGATTTTACTTGTTTTATGATAGGGTTTCAATATTTTTGTTTTATCGAATGGTTTCAAACGTATTAAACCACAAAAGTACGTCGTCTTTTATCATATGTTGACAAGGAAAAAACAAAATATTACTAGCTAGCTAGTCATACAAAAGGGAATAAAAAGTAATGAGATTTTGCCCTTATTAACTTCTACACACACTTTGTACCCAAAAAAAAGGGAATAAAAAGGGAATAAAAAACAAAATATTACTAGCTAGCTAGTCATACAAAAGGGAATAAAAAGTAATGAGATTTTGCCCTTATTAACTTACTACACACACTTTGTACCCAAAAAAAGGGAATAAAAAGGGAATAAAAAACAAAATATTACTAGCTAGCTAGTCATACAAAAGGGAATAAAAAGTAATGAGATTTTGCCCTTATTAACTTCTACACACACTTTGTACCCAAAAAAAAAGGGAATAAAAAGGGAATAAAAAACAAAATATTACTAGCTAGCTAGTCATACAAAAGGGAATAAAAAGTAATGAGATTTTGCCCTTATTAACTTACTACACACACTTTGTACCCAAAAAAAAGGGAATAAAAAGGGAATAAAAAACAAAATATTACTAGCTAGCTAGTCGTACAAAAGGGAATAAAAAGTAATGAGTTTTTGCCCTTATTAACTTCTACACACACTTTGTAACCAAAAAAAAGACTTCCACTTCTACACACACTTATCAAAATCAGTTCAACAAGAACAAAACCATGGAATTAATTATTTCACAATAGATATTATAGGAAATTGCAAATTTCAAATGAACAATTTAAATCATATAACATGACAAAAAATATAAACTCATTCAGCAAAATAAAAATACAAATACATATTTTACAACACCGAATCGCCATTCTGAGTCTGACCCTCAAAAACTTTCTTGATCCTTTCTGGAATCAATATTTGATAGCGCTGTTTTCGATTCTCATAGGACATCAATGCAAAGATGAAGATCCACAAGCACAAAAAAATGCAAGCAATTGTAGCCGAAATAATAATCAAAGCTAGAACTGAAACAACACTTCCAAGTAAAAGAATAACCATCATGAATTGAAGGTAGTTCTTGATCTGAAGCTGTAGCATTATCACAAGCACCAAAATCGGTTTCAGTTACACGCTCGTTCCTCCACCACAACAGTTGACAGTTGCTGCTCCATCTACGAAGAAATGGCCGGAACTCGCAGGAGAACCGCCGCGAGTCTCTCCTCCACCGTGCATGAATTACGTCCTGCAATCCAAATCCTCCAAGATCAAGTGATTCCAGTTCTTGAACCGGTGAATCAAGAAGGAAACACAAACGTTGTTGTTCTCGATGCGACGATCATCAACGTCCGTCCGTCCGTAGCGATGGAAACGACGCTACTTCCTCCTCCACCTCCTCCACGCACAGAGAATGTTCCTCTTCCTCCGCTGAATGTTCCGCCGTAGAGACGAACAGACTTTTGACGAGTCTGATGAATTTTCTCCAAGCAACGGAACAATAGGCTCAAATGTATTGAAGAGAATCAAGAGAAGATTCCGACAAAAATCATTACGCAAATCAAAGTTGCTTAGCGTAATCAACGCCATGAAACACTGATGGTTGTTGGCGATGTTGTTTCTGTTCTTGTAAACCACCACAAAGGCATTGGAAAACCTCAGATGATTCAGATAAAGGAAGTAGCAGCCACTCCCCTCGCCGTCCTCGTTGCTGGAAGTCACCAGGTCACCGGAATAAGGGGTTATCTCTAGAGCGCCACCACAAGAGCCACCGGAAGGGTCCATTCACCAAGAAAATAGTGTATTATCTTATCCCTCATGCTTTTGTGAAGCCGACCAAGCTAGAAACTTACGACGACACTCACTACAAGAAAAATTGCTATTAGCCAGGGTCTTATGCCAGGAGCATGAACTCCTGGGAAATTTGCCAGGAGTAGACCCACGAAAACCCCTGGGAAATTTGACAGGGCCTACACCCTGGCATAAGCCCTCGTTTTTTTCAAGGAGGGAATCTGAAATTCAAAATTCAACTAATCTGTCAGCTTATGCCAGGGAAAATCCGAGGGCTTGCCCCTCGCAAAACGCAAAGCAGATTCCGAAGTGACAAAAGCCTGACCAAAGCCTGCAAGCAGCCTGCAAATTGTACCGTTGGCATTTTCCCAGGAGCATTCCCTCGCAAATGCCCTGGCTTAGCGCGTATAAAGCTGCTTCGCAGACTGCCCTGCCTGCTGCGCGTTTGACTAGCTTGGTTTTGTACAATGCGAGGGGCGCCCCTCGCAAAAGCCCTGGGACGTTCTAGTGGATATTTAAGTCCGTGCCTCCTCTTTCTCCCCTTCTTCTCAGACGCAAAACTCATTCATATTTCTCATTTCTTCTTTCTCTCTACTGCATTCTTCTTCTACTTCTCTAATTTTGTGGTAACAACTTCCTTCACTTATTTGTATTATTTTTACAATAATTATTTTACTTATTTATTTACTTGTTTTGTTTGTTGTTTTCTTAGTTTGTTCAATCTCATTTGGCAAAGCTATTTTCTGCCTCCTGTGAAGCTTGCTCGGATCTGTTTGTTGCTGCTCTTGTACAAGTTAGTATATTTTTTTCTAAATATTTTCTAATGTCATGCATGCTGCTCAAGAACAATATAATTGTGTTGTGTGTTAATTAATGCATGCTGCTCACTTATTTGGATCTGTTATATATAATTTTGTTGGAATAATGATGTTAATTAATGGATAAATAAATTAGTGTATGTATAATTTTCGAATTTTTAAAATAATAATGTGTTATATTACGAATTTTTGTTTTTTAGAATAATAATGTTGTTATATTTCGAATTTTTTTTATGGAATGTATAAATTTATTTTTTTTAGTGTATGTGTATTGCATGTTGAATATGTTTTTTTTAGGGATTATATATTGTTATTTATATATAGAATATAAGTGTAGTATGTATGTTGTTGTGTTTAATAAATATGTATGTTTGTTGTGTTTATGATATTAATTAATGCCTGAATTGTATGTATAAATTTTTGGATCTGTTATATATAATTTTTTTGGAATAATGATGTTAATTAATGGATAAATAAATTAGTGTATGTATAATTTTCGAATTTTTAAAATAATAATGTGTTATATTACGAATTTTTGTTTTTTAGAATAATAATGTTGTTATATTTCGAATTTTTTTTATGGAATGTATAAATTTATTTTTTTTAGTGTATGTGTATTGTATGTTTAATATGTTTTTTTTAGGGATTATTATTATTTATATATAGAATATAAGTGTAGTATGTATGTTGTTGTGTTTAATAAGTATGTATGTTTGTTGTGTTTATGATATTTTTTTTTTCAAGATCTCTTGAATATATGTTTTTTTTGTCTATATCTCTTGATTAAATATAGTCTTATATTAGGTTGTTTTTTAATAATTAAATTTGGTTCCCCTAATTGTGTATACTGTTTTTTGTTAATTTAAAACCATGCATATTTTTTTAAGTTAAATCAGCGAAAATTGTTGTTTATTCAAATTTTAATTGTTTTTCAAATTATTAAAACTGTATTTTTTTAAGTTAAATTAGAGAAATTTTTTCCAAATATTAAAACTGTTTTTATATTTTTTAAAATTTTAAAATGTTTGTTTTTAAGTGTAATAAATTATAATAATGTTGTTGAAATAATTTTGTTTTTTTAACTACAAAACTATTTTTTCTTAATTATTAAAAGGAAGTAAAACTGTTTTTTTATCTAAAACAAATTATAATAATAATGTTTTTGATATGAAATTGTTTTTTATAAGTAATTGAAATAAATGTGGAATAATTGTTTAAGTTAGTATTAAAATCTTTCGCGCGTAAAAAATTTTCTTTATTAAAAACAGCTTCGCGCGTAAATTAATTTCACGAGATTTTTTTTAGTTTGTAAAAAAAAAATTGCGCGTAAAAAAACAGTATACACAATATAGTAATTATAGGTTAGTTAGATAAATAAATTTTTTGACTCGTTACGTGATCGACTATTTAGTCTTGTTGATTGAACTTATAATTTTTTGCGTTAGTACGTAGCGATACTAACACAAAAAATTACTAATCGTGAAATATGTCAACGTTATAGTTAAACGTGCAAAAGATGGAGTATTATCAGCATTATCGTAGTTGGATGTATGACAGAACGTTACCGGGAAGAAGAGGATTAAAACCCCATTTTGTGGAAGGAGTTCAAGGATTTATTTCATGGGCATGGGTACAACAAGTTTGTAAAGATGAGGGAGGGATAAGATGTCCGTGTGTTAAATGTACGTGTAGATATATAAAGAGTGACCCTAGAGAAGTCAAGAAACACTTGGATAGAGTTGGATTTATGCCTGATTATTGGGTTTGGGTTTATAACGGTGAAAAGTTTCATAATTTCGGGCAAGGAGTCAATGCACAAGCTTCAAGTAGTGGAACAAATGTGGAATACAATGAACAATTCAACGATGAACAATTCAACATGATGGATGATATGGTCGCTGATGCTTTAGGTGTGGAACTGTCTTACGCTGATGATGTTGAAGATGAACAAGGCGAACAACTCCCAAATGAGAAAGCACAGAGATTTTACCAATTGTTGAGTGAATGTAATGCCCCATTGTTTGAAGGGTCTTCGGAATCAAAGTTATCTATGTGTGTGAGACTTTTAGCTCATAAGTCAAATTATAGTGTTGCTGATAAAGGCGTGGATGATGTTACGAAGATGTTGTTGGATGCGACTCCATTTAAAGATAATTTGCCAGCAAGTTATTATGATGCTGAGAGGTTGGTGATGAAGTTGGGATTAAAAGTTAAAAGGATTGATTGTTGCATAAACGCCTGCATGTTGTTTTATGACAATGAATTTGGGGTAAGTGACGGAGCATTGGAGGAATGCAAATTTTGTGGAAGTCCACGGTATCGTGTGGGTAGGCGAGGGAGAATTCCGAATAAGTCAATGTTTTATTTGCCCATAATACCAAGATTACAAAGGTTGTTTGCATCGATGAAAACTGCTAGTCAAATGACGTGGCATCATTCAAATAAAATTCCCGGAGTCTTGCGACATCCTTCTGATGGTGAAGCGTGGAAACACTTTGATCAAGTATATCCTGATTTCGCAGCAGATCCGCGAAACGTAAGACTAGGATTGTGCTCTGATGGTTTCACTCCGTATATCCAAGCATCAGCAAAACCATACTCTTGTTGGCCGATCGTTGTAACCCCCTATAATCTCCCTCCCGAGATGTGCATGACAAAGCCCTACATGTTTTTGGCGTGTGTTGTTCCGGGGCCAGATAACCCTAAAGCAGGCATAGATGTGTTTCTACAACCTTTAATTGATGATTTGAAGAGGTTGTGGATTGGAGAATGGACTTACGATATTTCAACCAAAAAAAATTTTCTAATGAGAGCATCTTTGATGTGGACAATTAACGATTTTCCAGCGTATGGCATGTTGTCTGGTTGGAGCACTCATGGGATGAAAAGTCATGATTGTCATGTTTTCATGGAGAACTTAATCCCAAGTGCGTTTAGTTCACTACCCACCCATGTGTTAAATCCACTCACTGAGATTAGTCAATTTTTTAAAAATATGTGTGCTTCAACTTTGAGAGTCGATGAACTTGATAAATTGGACAAGATAATTCCAATCATACTCTGTCAGCTGGAGCAAATTTTTCCCCCTGGTTTTTTTGACTCTATGGAACATCTTCCGGTTCATCTGGCATATGAGGCTAAGCTTGGCGGGCCTGTTCAATATAGGTGGATGTACCCGTTTGAAAGATTTATGGGTGACTCAAAACGAGCAGTTAAAAATAGGGCTAAAGTTGAAGGATCAATATGTGCTGTTTACATTCACAAGGAAACCTCATACTTTCTCAGTCATTACTTCATCGACCGTGTGCTTATTCCAACTACTACAAGAAATGATGTTGCTGTTGAAAATGAAAGGGATCCGTCGACCTTATCAGTTTTCAATCTACCTGGTCGTCCCTCTGGCAAGGCGAGTGAACATTGGATGGTAGATCAGAAAGAGTATCGATCAGCTCATGTTCATGTGTTGATTAATTGCGCAGAGGTTAAACCATACCTTGAGTAAGTAAAACAAAACTATTACTTTTTACTAGGACATTAAGTTAAAACACATCTAACTTTGACTTAAATTTTGGTGTAGGGAATTTAAGACCTTTTATGAAGAATTTGGTGATGATTCGCCTGGTTATATTCATGAATATTTTCCCGGTTGGTTTAAACAACAAGTATACAATGCCGAGGATGATGAATGAAGGTGGATCCCGTTCATGTGCTTCTATTTATTGCGTTTTTATTTATTTTTCTGTTTTGTAATATTTGGGGAAGTTTCCTATGCTTCCCAGTACAATTTCTACTTATGGTCTGTACTATTATTCCGTACAATTTAAATTTCTTGCTGCGTGACCTAATATTTTATGTGTGCTATTACTTTAATTTGTATTTTTAAATATTTTTTAAAACAATTAATTATAAAACAATATAAAAACATTTTTAAAATAATTTAAAATAATTTTTAAATAATTTTTTTAATTTAAAACAATTTAAAAACATTTTTTAAAATTATTTTAATAATTATTTTTATTTATTTTTATTTTTTAAATAATTTAAAATAATTTATAAATAATTTTTTTAATTTAAAAAACAATTTAAAATTAATTTAATAATTATTTTTTATTTATTTTTATTTTTAAAATAATTTAAAATAATTTTTAAATAATTTTTTATAATTTAAAACAATTTAAATAAAAAAACAACTAAAATTAATAATTATAAAATAAAAATCATTTTTAAAAATAATTTTAATAATTATAATTAATAATTATAAAATTTAAATTAAAAAAAAAATAAAAATCGTTTTTTAAAAATAATTTTAATAATTATAATTAATAATTATAAAATTTCAATTAAAAAAAAACAACTAAAAACGTTTTTTAAAATAATTTAAATTAAAAAAAAAATCGTTTTTTAAAATAATTTTAATAATTATAATTAATTGTTTTTAATTTTAAAATAATTTAAATTAAAAAAACAATTAAAACATTTTTTTAAAAAAAAAACGTGATGTAATTTCCCAGGGGTAACCCCTGGCAAAACTCCTGTCACTATTTGGTCAGACGATGTGACATGTGACAGTCTTTACAGTGTGACAGAAAAGGGGACAGTTGAGTCAGACATTTTGCCAGGGGCGTAGCCAGGAGAAATGCCAGGAAACATGCCAGGGAAATTGCCAGGGGTAGGCCCTCGCAATTTGCCAGGAGCTAAATCCCTGGCAAATTGCATTTGCGATGACCTGTTTTGCGAGGGATGCTGCCCCTCGCAAAAGCCCTGGCAAATTGCTTTTTGCCAGGGAATTTCGCTTTTTCCCAGGGATTTTGCCCCTGGCAAATTTCCAGATTCCTTGTAGTGACTATAGATCCTGATGAACACGTGGAGCACATAGATACCGTCCTCGATTATCAACAGGCTCGAGGAACGATGAAATGCAAATTGTTCGTTCTAACACTGAAGGGCGCCACCATGATTTGGTTCAAAGGGTTAGAAGACAATTCCATCAATTCCTAGGGAGAACTGTGCGAAGAATTTACTTATCACTTCACTGCAAGGTGGAAGAAGCCGAAAACCATGGCCGCGCTGAATGCTATTGTCAAAGAGAAGAAAGAAACACTGAGGGAGTATGTTGAAAGGTTTACTCGTGAAGGCGTGTAGGTTCATAGCGCACAAGATAGTTTGAAATGTTTTATCTTCAAAAACAACCTCCGCGATGATTGCAAGTTCAAGGAAGAGTTGGGCCTCAAGGTGGCAATAGACATGAGCGATTTGCTAACCTGTGTTCAACCATACATCAACTACGAAGAAAAGAAAATGGCTGAAGAGCTGCTAAAAAACAAGCAATCCGGTAAGGGTAATGACGACAAACGGCACGCCGACGGCGAGAAAGCAAAAAGCCAACGTGCCTGTTTCGCCAACTATACTCCCCTAAATTCGTCACAAGAAACAATCCTCCATGAATGTTAGAACATAGAGTTCAAAGAGGCGGCCATTAAGCCGCCCCAGCCACTAA
This sequence comes from Medicago ruthenica, assembly GCA_018208015.1. Taxonomy (NCBI): domain Eukaryota; kingdom Viridiplantae; phylum Streptophyta; class Magnoliopsida; order Fabales; family Fabaceae; genus Medicago; species Medicago ruthenica. The sequence goes on from WNNG01000155.1 coordinate 75,923, forward strand.
AAGAATATGCAAAGACGGATAAATCAAAATACTATCATTTCCACCGGTGCCACGGTCACCACATCAATGACTGTTATCAACTTCGGGATGCAATTGAAGAATTGATTAAGAAGGGGAAGTTAAACCATTTCACTAAGGATGCACATCAAAAAGATGACAAACGACGAAGGGACTCACCGCGCAAGGCTTCACGCTGGAGTGAGTCTCCAAAAAGAAGGCATTCCCCGGAGTGGGAGGAGTCACCCCCAAGGAAGATTATAAGCGGCGTTAAAGGGGGGAACGAAAAGCTGTGACGATGACAACGAAGATAAAGAAAAGAAAAGCGAGTTTTTCTGGGCGCCATCATGGGAGGATTTGCCGCTCCTCAGAATGCCTCAAAGGGGACGACCAAGAGGAAAATAGTTGAGGTAATGGCGGTGCATGTCGCAATACCGACCTCGAAAACTACAAAGACAAGACCCATCTTGGGATTCACTGATGATGAGAAGATCAATAAAGGCTCCTATAAAATTTTTCCACTCGTCATCATTACTGGTATTTGCAGTCACGACGTCGCCAGATGTTTGATAGATGAAGGCAGCTCCATGGATATCTTGTACCAAGATGCCTTTGAGAAGCTGGGTTTGAAGAAAGAAGATTGAAATCCTATTACGGGACCGAGTTGCAAGGTTTTAACAGGACAAGGACACGCCCATGGGGATATATCAATTTGAATGTGACTTTCGGCGAAGGAGCAGGAGAATGAATAGTAGAAACATGCTTCCTGGTAGTTCTTGTCACATCCATCTACAACTGCATACTGGGGCACCCTACCCTAGCCGTATTGGACGCCGTCACCTCTACGGTCCATTTGAAGATAAAATATCACAACGAGAGCGGAGACGTAGTTACTATCCACACAGATTTGGACAGCGTCAACACGTGCTACAAAGCCTTTCAGAAGCTCAAGTCCGCCTCCATTTTGAAAGGAGCCGTGGAGCATGCCGCTGCCCCAAAACAATGAGTATTCGGTTACAATTGAGAAGAATTGTACAAGAGTCGCCGCCAACACTTGAACGAGCGCCTATACTCTAGAAGGCGTGGAACGCAAACAAGCCCAAAGCGCGATTATAACTAAGTACCAATAAATTTTTCCAAGTTTTAATTTTTGTATTTTGGTTGCCAAAGTTCGCAAATAAAACCCATTGTAAATCCGTTTTCATGATAGTAATAAAATGAGCGTTTTTCTCTCAAAAAGAAATACGCTTGTTCAATTCTTTGACTGGCAGGGCCAAAAATCCTAAATTGACGAGAAAGAATCCTCAAGGAGAAACGGTTGTCATGGATTTCACTACCAAGTGAAATGACAGCCTAAACAACCGCCAAAGGCGATCGGTCGGCATAGCCTTCACTTAGTGAAACAACGGCCTAAACGACCGCCAAGACTAAATGGTTGGCATAGCTTTCACTTTTAAGTGAAATGACAACCTAAATAACCGTGGAAGACCCACCTAAGGGCTAGACACCCTTCAGGTAGAGTGTTTGTCCCCCTCAACGCCCATAGAAGGAGGGACTAAACCTTGACCGGTCATTTTCCCCCGGGTGCCAAGCAAAGGCAAGCAAACAAGAGTCAACGCTGGGGAAACAAACAGAGAAGCAATTCCGACGCAGCATGAAATGAAATGCAAACACGAGAGAAGATAATAACATGAATAAATTCGATATTGTACAAAACAAAGCAGATGTTGAGCAAAATTTGAAGTAGTAAGTAAACAAAAGGAGCCTCTTTCATTAAAAATGGCAATTCATTACAAGAGGTGCCGCTTCAGCGGAATTACATAAACCAAGAGAAAAGAAGTTACTGGACGCCATCCTCTGGACCTGAAGCCTGGTTTTCCAGAAGAGGAAGTGTATGGAAGCGTTGGTCAAAGTGGACCTTGGAGCGATCAATCTTAAGCGGAGGGTAGAAGAACTCCACCTGGTTCAGCGAGTCATGGAAAGCTTCCTCTAGGCCTTGAATCCCAATATCCATTGCCTTTTTGGTATTTTGCTTCTAAAGCTCGGTCCCGCTCAGCCGTGATCTTGCCGCTAAGGGCATCCCTCAGGGCAGTACGGACAGTGTAACACCCATACTAATTTTATCTAGAATATTAGCATGCGTATTAAAACTTGATACTGGATACATTAAAATTTTACAATACTGGTAAGGTACTACTGAATGAATACAAATCTGCTCGTTTTATACAACTGATAAAGTACCACTAATGTGTAAATATATACATGAATGCTAACAAAGTCCTGATCTGGTACATGATGAGCAATTGCACTCCACTCAGCTCCTCCCTGGTAAACCTTTTCACAAACCTTTTGCTTACCTGAAACTGAATCAAATGGATTGGAATGAGACATAATGTCTCAATGAGTTCCACCTATCTTAGGCTATGTAGCAACCTCAGGGGAAACCTACGAGTTGCCACATTCTAATCTCAACCCATTTCGGATTTATACGTGCCTGTGCCTGCTATACTGTGTAGTCGTGAAAACTAGACTGCAAATTGCTAACTTAGTGATCAAGGGGAAAACTAGGATCACTGTCTGATAACTGATACCTGCCTGAACATAATAAAGTATTTTCCTGATATTATTATGTTAGTATGTTAGCGTGTAACAAACATTATTATCTGAGTTAATTTTACGGAATGCCTCCGAGTAGAGTAACCCCGGAGTACATTCCCCTGATAACCGGTGAAAATTCCTATCTGAGGCTAGTCACCGAACTCCTCCTGCCTGTGTGTGTGGTTATCCTCGCGGAAAGTTTCTGCCCGTTCCAGCTGTATCCGGAACCCTCTGTGCTCTCTACCTGACGAGAACACAGAAGACACACAATTTAACCTTTTAATTAATTAGTCCTAATTAAAATATCTGATACTAGTCTTGTACCACTGTCTAAGGTACAATATATTCTGCCTGATCAAGGGTATCCTGAAAATCTAAACCCTTAAACTTATCTGAACTTTGAATGTTTAAAACATTCCTTGTACCTTCGTATGCTATCTGAATATATTCTTATTCTCGCAACCTATTAAAGGTTCTAGACATATCGTTGTCATATGTCGTACTTAAGGGTTTATTACCTCACTTGTAATAGTTTCCTGATCATCTAGCCTTTGCCATTGTACCTCTAGTGCATCGCATAATGCTTGTTCCTTTATACTTTCCCCCCGTTGGAAGCCTTTCGGATATGGCAAAATGGTGTTTTCTTAGAAATTAGGGTTTTCGTTGAAAACGGTTGCAAAACGCCTCGCCCAAATGCGTCAACTCACTTAACACAGCTCAGCAGAAAAAGTTGATTCTGCCAAGCGCGCTGTAGTGAGCTAGTCCAGAACGAGAAATGTTCTGCTCACTGCAGCGAGCTCCAGCTCGCTGTAGCGAGCATGATAGTGCAAAATTTGCTCAAAACATGAATTTTCACCATTTTGACTTGTCCAATCTTACCCAAGCATCCCAACAGCATTAAGAATGATTTTAAACTACCAATTGATAACTTAATTCATGGATTAGCAAGGATTAGGCAAGCATTAAGGGTTAGGGCACAAAATTGTAAACTTTCCAAAACAAAGGGATTTCACCCAAAACTCACCCAAGGTGGGTTCTAATCTATGGAACTCACTTGAATTAAATGATTAGATTCCTTGCCAAGCTTCTACATCAAAACCCTAGCTTCAATCCTTTCCTTTCTTCCTTGCTTCCTAAGCTTTTCTTGGCTCAAATATCACAAAGTTGTGCTTGCAAGTGATTCAAGAGATTGGGATGGAAATTGATGGAAAATGATGAAAGTTGGAATGATTTGAATGAGGGAAGTTGAGAGAAAGAGTAGAGAGAAGTTGGAGAAGAAAATTTTAGAGAGAGAAAGTGTAGAGAATTATGAGATAATTTGGGGGTAATTGGCTAAATAGCCTAAACCCTTAAATTACTAAAATGCCCTTCACTTAAAATATCTCTGATACATCGTCTCAACACTGATAAATATCTGAGTCTGAAGCGGGATGTTACAAACAGACATCTCATCGGTAGGGTTATAACGCAGATATTTTTGAGGCGCTATCCTGAAGATCTTTATTTAGGTGAATGCGGTCGGAACCCAGATCCTTCACCTTCCTTTCGGCGCCCAGATCCGTCACCTTCTTCTGACCAGCAAAAGCTTTCTCAGCTCTCTTATCGGCCTCCTCGACCCTCTTATTAACTTCTTCAAGTTTTTTGTTGGCTTCGTTGAGTTTCCTCACAACCTCTTCTCCAGCTCATTATGCTTCCTCTGCGACATCTTCCTTCGCCTTCCTGAAAGCTTCCTGGTAAGCTTCTTCTTGGATTCATCCAGAGCACAAAACCCATCCTCAGACTCCGCTCGAGGTTTGAGATCCAAACATGAGGCAACATCATAACCAGCCATCAAAGTACACAGACCCACCAGCTTGTAGGCGCTAACATCACCATTGGCCACCAACTTCCGTCGGGAAGGAACATCCATGCGGTTGAATAAACCTTGATCCTCTGTCGGGAAGGAACTGCCGACATTCAAGTTGCCAGCATCACAGGTTTCCTTGTTATCGACCCTGGATTTCTTGGAGGGTTCCCTGTTATCATCCCTTCTCTCTCCATCACTATGAGAGGCATCCCTCTTTGACCTCCTATCCTGCTTACCAGAAGCGCCTGAGGAAGATTTTGAGCGGTCCCTAGAATCCTTATGGGGATCCTTTCAAAGATCCTTCAGAGGCTCAGAATCCCTTGTACGACGTCGGGACTCATCCCGAGATGAAGACTCTACCTCCTTCACAACAAGAACTTTGGCAACCTCAAAAGGAACGACGCTCTCCGCAACATTGGGTTGTTCCTCCGATAAGGACGCCCCCACAACAGTAGGAGCATTGACGTCATGCTTTATGGCCCTCGGTGTATCTAGGCGCCTTATGGAATCTGGAGAAAGGAAAAATTAAAACAGTAAGCCAATAATTAAAGAAAAACGGGAACAAGAAAAAGAAAAATGACAAGGCAAACTCCCTCTCTCTCACACCAAAGATCTCCCGTCGATGGGCGACATCCCTCCCTCTGATGACCAGCCTAGTGTCTACATATCTAGAATTTCCAATCATTTTCGTCGGATCATTCGGATGATCAGGATCTTGGACCTGCTCCAGTTCGAAAGAAGCCACAAACTCCTCCAAATCAAACCTCAATTGTTTCTCAGAAGGGGTAAGACCAGCATCTGTGTTATAAGAGTACAGGGCGGAGGAGGAAGCGTGATGCTCTTGATTCCAAAAGTGAGAAAAGAGAGCCTTATGCGCCACCTCGTCAGAACAATTTGGTGTACTGGAAGAGGCACCACCACAAACCTGACCTCGGTTTTGCTCCCACAACACCACGACAAAATCTGATTCTTGAGTGGCTTCTGAGTCTGGGCTCTCAGAGTCTAAACATTCCTCCGGATGGCCCGCTGGGACAAGACAAATACATTTATGGGCACGACGATTCAAAGGATAGAGCACCAAGTACTTATGATTCCAATATTTCAGAGAATCCACATAATTTTCAAACATCTTCGTCTTTTGCTGATGGGACACCCAACTTTGCGGCCCCACTTTGTGCCTACGTTGGACTCTGACCAGAGTAAAGAATAGGCACAGAGAAGGCTGTTGCCCTTTATATTCACACCAGAATTGGAATACCTTCACAAACGCCCAAGACAAGGGGTGAAGTTGGGAAGGCGCCACCTACAGATGGTGGAGGACTCCAAGTTCAAAACCGTTGAAAGAGACGAACACCTCAAGTTCTCGCGTCAATATGTCGTACGTGGTAAAGCAACACCCCTTATACTGGCTGCTCACCCGCCTCTTTCCGCACGACCCCTCGATTCCCCATTTGCCAGGCAACCAATCATCCCACATGATCTCCTGAAGATTCACTACAAGAAAAAAGGCATTTTGCGACTTCTAAAATCATGGATTGCGACTGTTAGAAGGGTCGCAGATATCCCTTTGCGACTGTTCCCCAACAGACACAGAAATTGGGGTCGCAAAGGGTATTTTGCGACTGTTCAACCAACAGTCGCACCAACAGTCGCAAAGGCTATTGCGACTGTTAGTAACAGTCGCAAAGGAAGAGCATTCACATGGTTTTGAAGGGACTTGCGACGGTTCCCAACAGTCGCAAAGGAAGGGACTTGCGACTGTTCAACCAACAGTCGCAAATGACTGATTTAAAATTTTGAATTTATTATTCCGCGACTGTTTGAACAGTCGCAATTATTTATTTATTTTTGAAATTGAGAGGAGCTGATTTAAATTGAGATGACCTGATTTAATTTTTTCAAAATCTTAAATAGATCTGAAACATGGTTAATGAGCTATTATATTTTCCAAATCTTAAATCAAATCTTATTCTAAATCATAAGAATACATACTGCAATGAATCAAATATCAGTGTTGCTATTCATCTCTAAATCCAGAATAGATTTGCATAACAATTTGCAATAATTGAATTCATTTTTGTTTCGAATCGAGAGATACAACTAGATTTTACAAAGTACAAGTAACATGTATCATAACAGAATTACAACACTCACTGGGAATGCAATGTAGATTAAACAAATATTAAGATCAACAAGCAAAGTATAGGTAATCTGTATAAATTCATTCTATCATCTGTTTGCCATAATTTTTGTACACAGGAAATAACAAAGAAAAATATAACAGAGAAAGAACACTAAAAAGATTTCAGATCAAATAAGATTCAATGCCATTCCATTCCAATGTTATATGACAGGATCCAAATAAACTTACAACAACAAAGACATAACCATCCAAGTTGATCATAAACCTTATCACTTATCACATAACAAAGATGGCCCTGCTCTATTTCAATAATCTACAACAACATTATCATCATAATCATAATCATACTCATAATAATCTAACAATAAAGTTCTCTTATTTTGTTCCAGCCTCAATAAACTACATTCATAAAATTAAAACATAAACAAGATCTCTTCGGCAGATTGGTGAGCAGCAGCGGCGGGGAGTCAGAGACACAGGGCGGTGACACGGATCACTTCTTCATCATCCATTGGTGGAGACATGTTTCAGTCGCAAACAATATTTATATTCCTTAAAATCCTGTCTAATTTAACAAATCTATTTGAAGAGGAAAGGCACACTCACATCAAGGAACATAAATATGAAAACATCGTCTCAAAGCAACAACTTGAACAACAAATCTCTATGAGCAGAGAAAAATAAGTCTAGAGTGATGATAATTAAGATGATTACAATTTACATCTATCTTTTTTATACTTTTGTTTACTTCTTTAGCTTTAGGCCTTGTCAGCTTTGATAGCAGCGCTTAGACTTGAGCTGATACACACTAAATGTGAGGATATTAAAGATTAATACACAAGTTTTTAAGCAAGATTCTTTCAACTTTACAATATTTTGTGGCATCTAGAAAAAAATGCATATGATGCGGACAAAAACATGCAAGGCCTTATAAACTATATAGACATAATAGGGTATAAGAAAATGTCAAGGGACCCTTAAAGTAAAAACCTTGATGTAGCCTGGTTATCAGCAAAATCTCTAAATTCTGTCCTATCACCACTAAGCATGGACCGTGCACGTGCTCGAAATGATGGGTGTTCTGGACTGCAAAACCAGAAATATTTCAAACATAAGAAGACAGACCATGAATATTTCAAATGTTAAGTTTATGCATACAATTCAGAGATCGTTTAAATACCCTTGCCTTTATATGCAAAAAGACAACATGTACATGGACAAATTAGGAAGACGATTGCCATGTGGTAACTAGAAATATTTGGGGGCAGCTACACTGAAGAGAGAAAGTAAGGGTATTATCAACCCTTTAGTGAAGTCACGATCATGATGCCCATTAAATCAAATTAATGGTGGATAGTGTATACACCTTTACTTGCTTAGTTTAAGATAAACTCCTTTTATAGAAGGCTTGCCCAAATTTGTGAAACACAAAAGGACTAGCAATAAATTTAAAATTGTTATGTGTGACTTGGAGATCGTTTAGATATCATTGCCACTGAGTTCGAAAAATGATAACAGAAATCAGAGTTCACATAAACAGAAATCAGTTAAAAAGAAAAAAGTGATGTGTCCAAGCATTAATTTAAGTGTCAATATCTACAGCTATGCCTTGTAGTGTCATACACCAGGCTCGACCCATCAACAGTATAAAACTTCACGTACGAGGGGGGGGGGGGGAAGAAGAAAAAAAAAGAATTATGAAAACAAAAATATGCCTACTCATCATTCCAAAACTAATAATAAAAGGAATTATGAATAACCTTGAACTAGCAGTCCTCTGTTCGGCAATGACCTTTCTCCGACTACGGCGACCAAATGCAGTTGCAATATTGGGTTCACTATGAGACAACCTGAGATAATTGACAGAATCAGTTAACAAGAAATAGTTGGTACAGTGCATTGGTAACTCTTAAGTGAGGCAATAGGGACAAAATGCAAGCACGATGAAAGTAAGTACAAATTTCTAAAAGTACCATTTTAAATCACCTATGATAGAATTATAGCTAACTTAAATATTACGAATGCAACACAATCTACAACCAAAATATTGGATATGTTAGATTGTGGTTTCATTGTTCTGTCATTGATATTCTCTAAGTGTTAAAATTGCCATAATTATGCTATCAAGTTAACTAATTAGCTAAATGAAAGTTTAAATGATGAGTTCTACACTTACATATAACTGTTAAAATCTCTATGTATTAAAGCTAACATATATAAGATTTTTCTCTCTATATGCTTCATTAGATCTGCATAGAAAAAAACCACCAAGTCTTTTACAAAAGTACTATCACTTTATTAGAGACAGTTATATGGTTCTACCAATGATTATAATATATATATAGCTGAATATGTATCATGCATTATTCACATCAAAGCTAATATCCCTTTTGGTCTATAATATCAGATTCTTTAGTGGCTCTTTTAAAGGGCACAAGAACAAGAAAGAAAGAGAAGCGTTTGTGGTAGGGTGGCAAAACGGGTAGAGCCCGCCATGCCAACCTGTTTAATCCATTATTTTAGGCAGGGAGTGTTTGTATTCCTTTCCAACACAGTCTATTGTCAAGTTGAGAAGAGAAAATAAAATTTAGAAGTAGTTTCATAAGAGCCATGAGAGCGAGATCACTGTCTATTTCATATAAATTTACTGTCCAATTAAGTTTTCAAGTAAAACTAATCATAATTGGCATAGCCACAGTAGAGAGGCTTGCAAATCGTGGCAGCTTCCAAAGATTCTAAGAGGAAGCCAACCACTCAATTAAATGTAGAAGGAGCACAGCCACCAATTTATTATATAACACTATTTGTACAAAACTGAAACCTGAAGCAATAATCAATGAACGATGTAAATAATTGAAAAAGGAATTGTCACCTTTAAGAATCGCGTACAATTTTTGGAGATCGAGTCATCTTTTACATATGCTACTTTGTTACTTCTATATTCTTCAGGTACACAGTCAATATCATATCTGTCCACAATTTCAACAACCTACATCAAATACATATTGCAATAAGCATGTGGATATTGAAGGAAAAAAGAAGAAAAAACATTGCATAGAATTAATGTAAAAATAAATGATATATACACTATATGACGCACGAAGTGTAACAAGTCCTACAGGAATGAAAATTAAACCCATCAATAGAAATGTAGAAATGACCTGCAAAGAACACGGTTGAGATTTAGCATGTACATTTTTTAGAACAAGGCAACATAAAATATTCAAGTATTGGAAAAGAACTAACTGTTGCAGGTGTAAGGACAGGTTTACATGCTGGAAGGCTCTGCTGTGTAAACTGATAGAGTGCTGCAAGACCACCAAATATCATAACAACTTTTATTCATTTATGAAACACATTCTATTATCAAGTTGAGAAGAGGAATGTATAATTCTATAGCAAATAAAAGAAAAAGGATTGATTGATTTATTAATTAATTATACAACAAAATCTTTTTATGCAGTACCCCCAAATATTTCGCATCCTACCCGAACAGAAATAGTTGAAAACCTACCTAAAAAGAAAGTAAAACTCACCTCCATGACGTGCAGGGCGTCCTGGAATTGTCCGTGCACCTGTGTTGATGGTTGATGAACTCCCTCCATCGAGATCCATCACTACAGCTTCCCAATTTGAAAAGGTGTTAGTATGTCACCACTGCATTAAAGCTCAAATGTTAATCAATCAATTCCTCTTGTCATCTTGCGTTTTCAATTCTGGATAGGAAAAAATACTAGTTTGTTCAAATTCTGTAACGGTACATCGCTATAGTGTTGCAATAGCCGCTATTTGAAAATTATACCATACAACACCTAAAATAAATATGTGATGGCCATCTACTACTACTGCACATCACACAGAAGTGGTTTAAATGTTACAACCAATCTTATCATATTACACCACAACATAAACTTACGAATCTAAGCAATGCATAGTCTAAAACTCGATATACAACCCAAAACAGCTGAACAAAGGCCACCTAAATAACACCTCATGTACTAAGACCAAAGCCTTCTCAATAAGCCTCCAGAAAATAATTTCAAACGCCACATACCAGAGATCAAATCAAAACGAACCAAAACAGCCGCAAAAATTCTAAAGAAAATCTATGGATATCTAATAACAAAAAATATACTACATGCCAATCACAAACTTAGTGTTTACAGAATACAACTTGTGTTTTATACTATAGTTTAGTTTACAAGATTACCCCTGAGCGACCTGCACCGCTCATACAAACTGCCCACTTATCAGTAAATTATGAGCCATACCCAACACATACAAAATTTTAACGTATTGTCTACACTCTTTCAAAATAACTTACAAATTATACACATAACTGAAAGATTTTGGAAATGTTACGCATGGGTTCTGTCAAATGAAATTCAATTGATTGTAATTATGCAGAGGTTGAATTAGACATCTTAATAAATACCTTAATCAAGCCAGATAAACAATGAACATCAATTCCATGTGGCACTATGCCTTTGTTTAACTGATCTCGAACGAATGCTTCTTGGCTATTTTCAGCAGTAATACAAAATATTCCTTCTGCCTTCATCCATGGAAAGCATGAAATTAGACCTTAAAATTGACATGTAAGTATTATCAAGCCAAATGAATTTGACAAATACGACAACACAAATTACAGAACATACTTTAAGGCCTCCTTCAGAATACAATTGTTTTTGCATCCTTAGCAGAATTGTTGGAACACTGTTCCCTCTATCATCATAAGAACACTGCATTGACTTTGCAGAAACACCAAATACCTTCACACTGCATCATTTAAAGATGGTATAGAACAAAATCAAAGAAAGACAAGAGAAGAATACAAATAAAAGAAGAGATTCACAAACAAAACAACATGATCAATCAAGGAGAATCTGTTATTGCAGCCATCAATCTGACAAACTAGTTTTGTTTCTTCTTAAGTTGCAAAATGCAAGTAATGAAAACCTTACACTATATTTTGTGTTGGAAATGCAGACATGCTTTTTTCGGTAACCACGTTATATGTACAAACTATCTAGTGCCGCATAACAGCGTCTGATCTCCGTTTAGCAGTGTTTTCCATACATAATAGTCAGGATTTAAACCTCTCACTACTAGCTTAAGGTGTCCGAGTTCCTTACCACTCAGATGAACATGTCGAAAGAAATGCATGCATATGTAATATACTTTCAATTACATAAATTTAACTCTGTTAATATCTACATCAGCTTAACCATGCTACCATTTTATTGCAAGTACAATAATCTATGGTAAATTCATAGGTTAATGGAAGCAACATACAAGAAGAAATAAGCATGTTGATGATATCAATCAACTACAAATTGAGTTAACTTTGAATTAATATCAACCAAGTACATAAAAAGCCTAAAACTTTCTTAAGGGGAATGTTCATACTTACTTTATATAATTTCAAGGGAATCAATCATTCAGAAACTCAAATAAATTTGCTGTGACAATTAACACTGAGAAGAAATATCATCCAGAATCTTCTATAGCAGAGCCACAAACAAACACTCAACATATAAGATTAATTTTTTTCTTTTTTTAAAATATTGTATTGGAAAAAAAATTTACTGAAAACTTTCTCTTGAGAGAGAGAGAGAGAGAGAGATCTGCATTGCATCTAATCTAATTATACTAAAAAAAAATTGACACACACACACACACTCAACCAAAAATTCTAAACAAAATTGAACAAAACAAAAATTAAAAAAATCTAAGCAAAACATAAATTGAAGAATCTAAACAAAATTGTACCAAATTACATAAATTTCATGTTCTATGAACAATAGAGATATAAAAAATTGACCTGGCACTAGGTACCCTTGTAGGAACCTCAGGCTGAAAAATAAAGCAAATCCGATGCATTACCTGAATGGCGACACCCGATGACGAAACCCAAATGCATTACCTGAAAAATAAAGCAAGCAAATCCCAAATCAAAGAATCACATAGGATTAAAAAATCAAGAAATTAACAAAAAAAAACTACAATCAACATAAAAGCAGAAAATTTTAAAAATAAATTATTAAATAAAAAAAATTACAACCGAGAAAAGGAAGAAGTGGTGAACTGAGAGTGAAATTATATCTGGAAAAGGGAAGAGGTGAAGAAAGGAACATTGAGGAACCGAACAACAATGGCTCCACATTAAGCTTCGATTGAATCTGAAACGAAGAGGTTGAAGAGGTGGTGAATCTGAAACGAAGACCAATGGTTTCATAGTTGGTGACTCTGAACTGAACAAAGCTTTGATTGAGACTGGAAAAAGGAAACGAAGAGCAAAGACGGGAGTGAGAGGGTTAGTGATAGTGAGATTGAGGGGAACAGTGAGTGAGACTTAGATTTCAGATTGGGGGTAAGTGAGATTGAGGAATAAAATTGGGTTTTAGGGTTTTGAAGTTGTGGGAGGGAGATTGAAGTTGTGGGAGCGGGAGTGACAAAATATTTGGAGAAAAAGCTTTAATGCTAACGCGCTCTTGGAAAAAAGTCATAAAACTTGCGACTGTTGAGCCTAACAATCGCAATAACCGTCGCAAAGGTATATTCTGCGACGGTTCAAAGACAAGGGTCGCAAAGGAGGTGTCGCAAAATACTTATTTTCTTGTAGTGATTTTCCTCCATCCAATAGCACGCCTCAGTGCTTATAACAACATTCTGAACCCAACTGTAGTCAATCTCAGAGCGGGAAGGTTCCTAACCCTCTGCCATCTGTACGACGTCACCCCTCCTGAAAAGATAGTGGAAACCGTGAGTGCGGGCTCTAGAATACTCCCTCAACCACCAAACAATTTTTCTATGAGAAAAAGAGCGCTTTAAAAGTACAGTAAGGGATTCCCTTATCTTGCAATACGAAGCATCCCCTTCAAAATAAGTAATTACGACGGGATCCTCCAAGGCTATTGGAGGAAATTTAAAGCCGTTCCCTACCCTAAGGCAGCGGCGCTCCCGGACCTCACTCTCATAACCTCTAGAGGGAGAGTAACAGCTTGATGATGAATCTACTAGGTTCCTAGAATTCTCAGATCAAACACTCATCTTTCTCTCAACCCAGAAAAGCGAAAAAGAAGACAACAAACATAAATGCAAAGGAAAGGAGAGAGAGAGAGAGAGAGAGAGAGAGAGAGAGAGAGAGAGAGAGAGAGAGAGAGAGAGGAAAGTACCTTTGAGTTTAGATGATTTTTGAAGGAGGAACGGTGGAAATCACGTAAAACCATAGAATTCTGAAACTTTAGCCTGAGGAAAGGATACTTCTACTCAAAATAATCGAAGAAACTCAGGAAAGGAAGAAAAATAAAATGCGAAAGTATCTCAGAGAAGATTTGAAAGAAAGAAGGAAATGAAGAGTTTTCTGGGATACCAGAAGTTCAAAAAGGTAAAGAATGGAAATGAGGAGTTTCCCTCCTTTTATAGACTCTGAAATGTTCGAATCAATGGCTCAGATGAAAGGAAGCTAGAAAGTCTCGATCCCATAGCTGGGAAACGGCATCGAACAACGAAGTTCACTCAAGTGGCGCGTGCATGAAGCGTGATTCCCGATACGCATGTGACCCATGAGGCTGACACGTGGAAAGCGAAACTGAATAGCCATCACATCTGAAACATTTTAGTTTAAGCCATTAAATGCCAACTACTCCACTCATCACTCCAGGATGACACCATCTCCAACACGGAGCGACGAAAAAATCTTCTGAAGTCTCGTGAGAACGCCGAATACTTGAAGGCGACTCTTTAGAACGCCCCACATGACTAAGCCATTGCGCCATAAAGGCAGCAACATAATGGGGGGCAACTGTTTTGGACCAGCCAGAAGGTCAATCCTATGATGACAGATGGACCAAAAGTCCACCTGACCAAGGCGCATCGCCTGAGGGAGCTCACCAACAACGATGCACGTCACCCCACTGAAGCATGCCTCCGTGCATCAGACACCTTACACGTGTCCTCCAACGGCCTCCTGATAGAGTGCCACACTTTACTAAGATGGTTATTCACACACACGCCTATATAAGGGTGACTTAGCTTCACCCCAAGGTATGATTCACCTTTCCCACACTTTTTACTCATTCCATCTCATTTTCCATACGGACTTGAACGTTGAAGTGCTAACGTGCCTGCATGCACCTTTTGTCCCACCGTGAAAACTCATCGCCACCGTACCGAAACACATTCTACCACCGAACAGATCAGGAAGGAAGCTCTTGATCTGAGGATGTAACAATGTCACAATCACCAAAATCCAGTAGTATAGAGCAACCATGAAAACTAAAGCAATCATCTGTGGAGATTTTGCCATACTTGTATCGATGATTACAAACAATACAAAGAAAAGTTGGGTAAACAATTCTCCAACTTCATTCAAGCTAGAAACGATTGAATTAATACAAGACAAGAAAATAAAAATTAAAATAAATCGCTAGCAGCTTGAATGTAGAAACAGAGTAAATTAAAGAAATTACCTTGTTGAAGCGGATGAAGTTGAAATGATCCTGGTTGCATTCGCAACTGCAGCTTCTTCCGCCATTGTTCCTCTCACTTAATCTTTGATTTGATGAGCTCAAATTCATTGCTAATTGCTATTTATAATGATATTAGCTTTGCATTGGACTTTTTTTTCGTGAAGAAAGTACATGGAAAAAGATACTCGTTTAATAAGATCGTTTAATACAAAGGTTGAACTTTACCTCTCAAAGAGAACATAAAAAGGTCAAACTTTCCCCATCTCGTCTGTTATATTCTAAAATTTGGTCTTTAATCTTGTTCGGGAATTAAGAGGATGACTAGGAGCGACAGATCAATGTTCTAAAGCCACATAATATAGAGATGTTATATCTTCATCCAGAACCTTAGACATCAGATATATGCGTCACATCTTTATATATTTAATATTTAAATTATTCATATTTAATGTATAACTAATCATTCACATTTGAATTTAACAATTTCTTACACAAGTTTGAGTCCCCCACATGCTATACTTGCACCACCATTAACACAAATAGAACACGCCTCCCGACTATATGAATAGGAAGATTTTCAATACAGCGATCTAAACCAAAATCTGCTTACGATCAAATCAAAGTTTTATTACCAATTCTAATACCATATGATTCATCTATCTCAAATATTCAATTGTTCCTATTGTAGTGAGATATTTTCTATTGTAATGAGATTTAATTTTTTTAATTAAAATTTAAAATAATATTATTAAAGAATAAAATAGTAAATAAAATAGTTTAAATGAAGGGTAATGTTGAAATATGCCTTGAATTAGTGTTGGGAAAATGTCTCACATCAGAGAATATGAAGAAATATGCAAAGACTTGGCCATATAAATAAAAACCTTGTGTGTTAGTATTTCTTGCACCAATAGTTAGTCGGTTTTGCTATAGCTAGTATTACCTCTACTATTCTATAATCTGTAACTATCGATTATAGTGGAATTCTTTTCAGTGGCTCTGCCCGTGGATTAGTCAGCACATTGCTGGATACCACGTTAAATCTTGTGTCGTTTTGCATTCTGTCTTTTAACTTTCTTGTCATTATTCTCGCGTCTCGTTATAACAAACTGGTATCAGAGCTGGTTCAGATCTGTTCAAGCGGGAACGATGGCTGAAGGTAAAAGTTTGAAAGTCGACAAGATCTGTTCAAGAGAGTCTATACATGACAAAGAGCTTAACCAACAAGTTGCTCTTGAAGCAACGTCTGTTCAGTCTACGTATGCAGGAAGGTATGTCCCTGAGAGAACATCTAGATCAATTGAATTCGATATTATTATATCTGCGTAATATTGATATTAAAATTGATGATGAGGATGTTGTCTTGATTCTGTTAGTTTCTTTACATTGTCATATGAGAACTTTAGAGAGTCTTTCATTAGTGGTAAAGATTCATTGTCTCTGGAAGAAGTTAGATCTGCCCTTCACAGTAGAGAACTGCGACATAGCTGTAGTGGCACTGTTTCAGATGGTCAGGCTGTTGGGCTAGTAGCAAACAATAATCAGGAATATGATAAATCAGGGAAAAAGAAGTTCTCTAAGAAACCAGTCAATAGGGGTCTGAAACCGACTGATATTTACAATTACTGTAAGGAGAGGGGCCATTGGAAGAATGATTGCCCCAAAAAGAGACAGATGCAACAATAGAAGGCGTCAGGTACTGTCGCTGTTGCCGAGGATGGTACACATTCCGAAGTGGATATTTCCTTAGTTGCTAATGGTCACACACATTACGCCGATGTGTGGGTTCTGGATTCCGGAGCATCTTATCATATTTGTCCTAGAAGAGAATGGTTTTCAACCTATGAGCAGTTGGATGGTGGTAATATTTCTATGGGCAATAGTTCTGCCTGCAAGGTGGTTGAAATGGGCTCTATCAGGATTAGGACTCATGATGGTAAATTTTGTACACTAAACGAAGTTAAACATGTTCCACACATGACGAAGAATCTGATATCTCTGAGTCTTTTGGACAAGAAGGGGTTTAGTTTCAAAGGTGAGGTGGAGTTATACATGTTTGCAAGGGTTCAAGTGTGATTCTAAAAGGTGTGAAGCGGGGTACTTTGTACTTTCTACAAGGTACTACGCTATCTGATTGTCCTGCTGTTGTTTCCTCCGAGATTGACCAAGAAGATATGACAAAGTTGTGACATATAAGGCTTGGACATATGAGTGGGAGGGGGATACAAATTCTGGCTAAAAATGATCTTCTTTGTGGGCACAAGATAAAGGATCTTGGGTTCTGTGAACACTGTATGTTTGGGAAACTACATCACATCAAATTCCTAAAGCGATTCATAGAACAAAGGGCACACTAGATTACATCCACACTGATTGTTGGGGGCCTTCACGTGTGGAGTCGTTGGGGGGGGTCACATGTACTTTCTGTCGCTGATTGATGATTATTCAAGGATGACCTGGATATTCATAATGAAGCATAAGAGTGATGCTTTCAAGAATTCAAGCAGTGGAAGGCATTAGTGGAGAATCAAACTGGGAAGAAGGTTAAGAGGCTGCGAACTGATAATTGTTTGGAATTCTGTTGGTCTGAGTTTATTGAGTTTTGCAAGATTGAAGGGATTGCCAGGCATCATACGGTTAGGAATACACCTCAGCAGAATGGTGTAGCAGAACATGAATTAGACACTTCTGGAGAGAGCTCGATGTATGCTATCGAATGCTGGGTTAACAAGAACGTTTTGGGAAGAAGCAGTTAACACAACATGCTATCTGATAAATTGTGGACCTCACACAAGTATAAATCTGAAAACTCCTTATGAACTGTGGTCTGGGAAATCTGATTACTCTAACTTGAGGGTTTTTGGTTGCACGGTCTACTATCATGTAAATGAGGGGAAGTTGGAGCCAAGAGTGAAGAAAGAAGTATTTGTAGGCTATGGGGATGGTGTGAAAGGATATAGCATCTGGTCCCCATCTAAGAGGCGGGTTATTCTAAGTAGGAATGTTGTCTTTGATGAAAATTCCATGTTTAACCCAATTGTGAAGTTCACTATTCCGGAAGACTGTGGTGTTGAGAAGCAGGTGGAGCAGAGAGAAACTAAGGCTACTTGTGAAGCAGAGGAGGGCTCTCCTCAGTCACATTCAGAGGCAGAAGCATAAGTAGTTTCAGTATCACAAGAGGAACATCACAGTATAGCTCTTAATCGCCCTAAAAGAGCTAATTTTGGGGTACCTTCTACGAGGTATGGCTATGAGGACATGGTTTCTTATGCTTTACAGGTTGCAGAGGAAGTGGATCTTCATGAGCCATCCACCTTCGAGGTAAACAAAGTGGGTACAACAGACAACCCAGCTGATATGTTTACCAAGCCGGTTTCGCATAGCAAGTTTCAACATTGTTTGAACTTGCTCAATGTTAGAAGTTGTTGATTGCCCTTGGAGGGGCAAGGCCTGAGGCAGAGCACGCTTATCTGGGCATTCTGTGTAATGCATCTGGCACATCTGGTACTTCGAGTACATCTGGTGCATCTGGTTATCTAGAGAGGATTCAAGTCAAGGTGGAGATTTGTTGAAATATGCCTTGAATTAGTGTTGGGAAAATGTCCCACATCGGAGAATATGAAGAAATATGCAAAGACTTGGCCATATAAATAAAAGTCTTGTGTGTTAGTATTTCTTGCACCAATAGTTAGTCGGTTTTGCTATAGCTAGTATTACCTATACTATTCAGTATCTGTAATCTGTAACTATCGATTATAGTTGAATTCTTTTCAGTGGCTCTGCCCGTGGATTAGTCAGCACATTGCTGGATACCACATTAAATCTTGTGTCGTTTTTCATTCTGTCTTTTACCTTTATTGTCATTATTCTCGTGTCTCGTTATAACAGGTAAAATAGGTAATAAAAAAGCCAACCCAAACTCATATTTTAAGGCTATTTACTTTATATATAATATAGATAATACTCAATTCAATTTTGGGTTATTATTTATTTAATATTTATGCTAACAAGTAAAATATCCAAATACTAGATCGATTGGGTCAGTGTATAGTACAAAATTCGTATTAAACGTATTAAAAGTTTGATTGAGACAGTGCCAAATACTAGCAAAGTCATATAAAAGTGAATAAAATGTAGAAAAGGAAAAAGGATTTTGCACTTATTAACTCCCACACACGTATTCTTGTAAAATCCTTATTAGAGTAAAAATATAAAAGGATTTTGCACTTATTAACTTCCACACACGTATTCTTAATAAAAGTTGTCTTAGAAACTCAAGTCTAACGTCGGATAGATAAGCCTCTTGATAAGAGTTTGTAAAGAGGAGACACTCTCCACCTTAAAAGTCGGTTTTGTAAGGATGAGTTAGACCCCAAATTTCAACATGGTATCAAAGTTTGTCGAATTCAAAGGCCACCTACCTATCCACACACCAAGTCCAAGGAGTGTTGGGCGCGAGGGGGTGTACTGGAAAAACCCAAGTCCAGGTTGAATAGATAAGACTCTTGATAAAAATTTACGAAGTGGATGCATTCCTCACCTTAAAAGCCGTTTTTGTAAGGATGAGTTAGGCCGCAAATTTCAACAATACCAAAATAGCATTTTGTCCACAAAAAGTCGTATAAAACCAAAAATTGTTTAATACCATAAACGTTTGTCTTATGATGTTCTGCCTTATGTTGTTTTATCTTGTATTGTTCTGTCAAGTACTTTTTTTTAACATATCAAACAACCTTTAATGCTGAAGCACAACAAACCGTTCCCAGAAAGACTTCGTTGTTACATTTCGATATGATAGATTTTTGAAAGTTATACCGTTTGAAATTTCAAATGATCTACTTATTTCGAATTCTCCTATGTTTCTATTTCAAATATGATCTTCGAGCTCTAGTATTTGAAGTAGAACCGTTCTTTTAATATTGGTCTTTGAGGAAAATGAACTTAACTAGCTTGAAAAGTTTACTCAAGATTTGTGTGTAAACTTTATATTTTATATCAGCTCAGCAAGAAGAAAACCATGCAATCAATTATTTGACAATACCCATTACACTCTATGACAAATTTCAAATGAACATTTTACAACAAAATCACAAAAACTAGAACTTCATTTAGCAAACACACAAATTGTTCTAAAGCAAGCTACACATATCGATTTTACTTGTTTTATTGAAGGGTTTCAAACGTATTAAACCACACACAAACGCGTCGTCTTTTATCATATAAATGTTGACATGGAAAATACCCAAATAGTCATATAAAAGTAAATAACTTGTAGAAAAAGAAAGAGAATTTTGCACTAATTAATTTCAAGTACACACTTTTTACCAAAAAATATTTAATTTATTATACCGAAAAAAGACTTCATTCCACACACACTTATCAAAATCAATTCAGCAAGAAGAAAACCATGCAATATTAATTAATTATTTGACAATAGCTATTATAGGATGTTTCAAATTTCAAAAGAACATATAAAACGATAACAACAAAATAAAAATACAACATATAAATTGTTCTTAAGCAAGATACACATAGAAATTTTACTTAATCAAATGCAATCAATTTCTCTAGACTGGTAACTCTGAATTGCCACTCTGAGTCTCACCCTCAAATACTTTCTTGATCCTTTGTGGAATCATTTGATAGAGCTCTTTTTTATTCTCATAGCACATCAAAGCAAAGATGAAGATCCACAATCCCAAAAAAATCCAAGCAATTGTAGGAGAAATTATCATCAAAGCTAGAACTGAAACAACACTTCCAAGTAAAAGAATGACCATCATGAATGGAAGGAAGTTCTTGATGTGAAACTGTAGCATTGTCACAAGCACCAAAACCAAATAGTAAAGAGCAACCATGAAAACCAAAGCCATCAGAAGTGGTGATTTTTCTATACTTGTATTCATTGTTGCAAACCCGATTATTATAAACAATAGCTCAAACAATTGGCCAAATAAGTTTCCAACTTCATTCAAGCTAGAAAGGGTTGAATAAATTCAAGAAAAGAAAATGTTAGGAATAATATATTTAATAATTTCAATGTAGAAGAGTTACCAATAAAAAGGAGAAACATAGCAAGTTAATGTTTTACCTTGTTGAAGTTGAATTGAACATGGTTGCATTTGCTGCTGTAGTTCCTTGTGTCATTGTTCCTCTCACTATGAACTCAACACATACTTCATTATTGCTTTTTATAAGACTTAATTTGGGTTGCAATGTCAAAAAAGGTTTGTATTGCATTGGAATCTCTGGTTGAAGAAAAAGCAGAGAAAAAGATATAGTATCTTCTTTACGCAAACTGAACACGCTTTATATATTTAAGATTTTTTTTACGCAAATATAATTAAGATTTAAATCCCTTTAATTTTATAAAAATATTTTTTATTTTCATATCTTAAAATTTGTATTAATTTTATTTGTTGATATTAGACTTGTTCGTGAGTTTAGCTCAGTTAATAGGATATCAAATCCTGAATTTTCTACTTATTCATTTTAAGAGTTAAATTTCTAACCACTCGACTATTTGAAAAAATAAATAAAGAAGTATTACACTTTTGAATTGAATAATTGTGTGCATTTTTATAAAACAATGAAAATGTCAAAAAGTTATTTTCGTTATTTTTAAAAATGCATAATCTCTTATTAACATTGTATCTTTTTTATAGTCTCACATAGTTGAAATAAACACATACATTTTTTTGGGGTCTAAATTAAGAGAATTCATTCACTCAAATTGGTATAATATCTCGAGTGAAACAAACTCACGACACCGATATCAATAAATACAATGGAAAAATGCCTTCAAATGTGACAAAACCTACACATATGGCGATATTAAAGTGAACAGAGTACCAATGCCTCCAAGATCTATAACATTGAAGATGCCAAAATTATTGTTGAATTTACATTGGATCGAAGCTAATTTGATCAAAAGAACACCCCACCAAAGACAACGAACAAAACAACATGTCGCACTAAGACGCCCTAATCGCAAAAGAAAAACCAAATATATGTGAAAATCAGTTATTTAAACAAAAAGGTAGAGAAAAACAAATTATAGGGGTGATTTAGGGCAAACTATTGGCCTTAAACCACCCTTTTGGTTGAAGAAGATGAATAATATCTTTATAATACTAAATGTTAGGTAGTCTTGACCTAACTCTATGACTAACTCTAATTTTACCTTGTTGAAGTTGAATTGAACATGGTTGCATTTGCTGCTGTAGTTCCTTGTGTCATTGTTCCTCTCACTATGAACTCAATACATGCTTCAGTATTGCTATTTATAATGCATTGGACTGTCTTTTTTGAAGAAAAAACATAGAAAAAGAGCTTTGACATAATTTGGGTTAACGGTGACAGTGACCCATTGAAACGTTTAATACGAATTCGTTTTATTCTCAATATTAATCTTTTATATTTTAAATAAATGCTTAGAAACGTCGAACATTGGAGCTACGAGACTTGGAGCAATATGAATGAAAGTGACCCATATTAAAACGTTCAATACGAATTGAAAGGAGCAAAATATCCGCAATGAACAATCATATGCACACACGGATTGACCTCTCTTGAAATAAAACAAATTGAACTCGTTTAATCTCAACGAGAAATAATATTTAAACAACCATTTTGTGAAAAAAATTTCTCTCATATTTACATTGTAATTTTACTTCCTTTTTCTCTTGCTTTAGTTTTTGTGTCAATACTTACATTTCTTAGTATATTTTCTTGTTCAACAAATTGTCTCGAAAAATAGTTTTTCAAATAACATTCTTCAATCTCTACTATAAAGTAAAGTGACAATTTCATTAAGGAGCATAATATATCAACCTTCTATAAATGATAAGAATTTAATTAAAAAGTTTAAAACGTATAAAACCCCAAAATTGAATTGAGTGTAAATATAGTACAAAATTCGAATCAAACGTTCAATTGGGTTGGTGTCCCGCAAAGATGTTGCTAACTTTTTTTTCAACGCTTCGAATTTGCTTTTCAATAGAGTGAGTTCAATGCAAACTGAACACGCTTTATATATTTAAGATTTTTTTTTACGCAAATATATGTATGATTTAAAACCCTTTAATTTTATAAAAATATTTTTTATATTCATACCTTAAAATGTGTATTAATTTTATTTGTTGATATTAGATTTGTTGGTGAGCTTAGCTTAGTTGGTAGAGATATCAAATCTCAGATTTTTTACTTACTTATGTTAAGAGGTAAATTTCTAACCATTCAACTTTTTGAAAAAAATAAATAAAGAGATATTAGACTTTTAAATTGAATAAAAGTATGCATTTTTAAAAAACAATGAAAATGTCAAAAAGTTGTTTTCACTATTTTATTTTCATACCATTTTAGTGAGGAAGGGAGGAAAGTTTCTTGGATTAATTGGAACACTATTTGTTCTAAAAAGGATGATGAAGGGTTTGGGTTTCGAAGGATTAGGGAATATAATTTGGCTTTATTAGGAAAATGGTGTTGGAGGATGAGGGTGGAGACTAGGAGTTTCTGGTATAAAGTTATTGTTGCAAGATATGGTGCGGTTGGAGGTGTTATTGCGGATGAAGGCATGTTTAATTCAGTGTGGTGGAATAGCATTAGAGGTGGGGCTGGAGTGGGAGTCGGACGGTGGGTTGAGCATAAAATTGTGTGGGAGGTAGGTGACGACACTCAAACTTTATTTTGGTGGGAACAGTGGATAGACAATGTGGTGTTTAAGAGTAGTTTTAGTCGCCTTTTTATTTAGCTGATAATAAAATGACTATGGTGGCTGAAATGTATTCTCTTGGGTGGGGGACGGATGGTGATGTGTGGAAGTGGAGGTGAATGTTACTAGCTTGGGAGGAGGAGGATAAGGTTAGGGAGTGTAGTGTGATTTTAGTTAATATTGGTTTACAGCATAATCTTCCTTACATGTGGCTTTGGCAATTGCATGCTTCCAAAATTTTCAATGTTTCAAGTGGTTATAACGACTTGATTTCGTGGAACAACTTCTTTGCATCTGATCTCACAAGTGCAATTTGGAATAAGGAGGTTCTCCTCAAAGTCAGTTTATTTGTTTGGCATCTATTGCGTAATTGGTTACGTACAACAAACAACTTAATTAGGAGACACAACCTACAATCAAATGTTCATCTTTGCGTGGGTAGTTGTGGCATGATGGAGGATGTAGATCACTTATTCCTCTCTTGTGATTTTTTTGGGAAACACTGGTATGAATTTTTTAACTGGCTTGGTGTCACTATGGTTCACCCTAAACATATATCAGGTCATTTACTTAAGTTTGAGGCTTTAGGTGGGTTTCTAAAGAGTATACGCTTAGCTCTTAATCTCATTTGGCTGTCATGTATGTGAGTGATTTGGAGTGAAAGAAATGCTCCAATTTTTCATCAAAATGAGGCTTCATTACAACAATTACTTGACAAAGTTAAACTACAATCACATTGGTGGCCGAAAGCAAATCGTCCAAATTTTGCTTTTACTTGTCATTTTTGGTGGCTTAACCCTTTATCTTGTTTGAGTATTCAGTTGTAATGTGGTTTTGTCCCTTTTTTATCTTTCTCGTTGATTGTGTTGTAATCTGATACTCTCTTTGCTGGTTTTTTTGCCACTTCTTGTACCGAAATTTCAAGGTTTTTCAGTAATATATTCTATTTTAACTTCTTCATTTTTTTTATATTTTCTTTATAGTCTCACATCTTCTTATTAGCAAGTTGAAATAAACACATACATTTTTTTTTGTCTAAAACAACATAATTCATTCACTCAAATTGGTACAATACATCCGGTGGGAGCAAGTTAAAACTTGCTAATACAAAAAATAATAAATCTGCCTCCAAAATCTATAATGTTGAAGATGCCAAAACCATTGTTGAATTTGCATTGGATCGAAGCTAGCTAATCCGATCAAAAGAACACCCCACCAAAGACAACAAACAAAACAATGTATATCACACTAAGACGCTGTAATCGGAAAAGAAACACCAAAGGAGAAGTGAAAAGGAGTGTTTGGAGCGGCGGCTAGGTTTTGTGGTGATAATAAACCGTTACACACGTATCTTAGAAAAAGTTTTGAAAAATTAAACGGAGTATAAATCATTGAGGCAAAGACAATTAAACTTTTTCAATCTAATAAGCTCGTATATTAGTTAAGGAAGTTAATTAGAAACTAACTTAAATAACTAGTATTTATAAAAATAAAAATAAAAACTTAAATAACTAGCCAAACAGAATCTAATTCTAAGGATTTTTTTAAGATAACTAGATTTAATCTTCGTATCACTCTATGGCCAATGGAAATTTTTATTAAACTTCTATGCCATGGCCTTGCAACTATTGGAGTTACTTTGGCCCTCCTCCTCATGGTATGCCTCCCCCTCCAACTCTCTCAATGCCTCATTCCGATCGTTTCCATCACATAATTAATTTCATGTCTTCCTTTACTTGTGCCTTACAAGCTTATGAACTCATTCACTCCATATTTTCTGTGAATATGTGAATCGATTCACTAGTATTTTCGTTGTATTTTTAATGAGTTTACTCCTTCTATTTTCAAAAGTTTTATAAGTCATAATTCACTGTTTTTCTAAAGTACGAAATTTTTTCATTCTCTTATCTCAAACACTTAACCCTTCACCTCTTTGATTTTTTTTTTAGATATTCATATATATCATGAATCTTGATGGTTACTTTGATTAGGAAAAATCATTGTACATAAGATTGAGATTTTCCAGGGTTTTACAATTAAGGGAAATTGTTTCATAAGATAGATTGGATAATCTTTCACTTTGAATCGGGAATTGGTGATTTTCTTTTCTTGGTATTCATAAAAAATTGGTTGGAGATTGGTGATGATCAAAGTGTTGGAATGTGGAAGTTGTCAAATAACTTGGTGAATTTAAGTTTTATCTCGTGATCAAGATTTGTTTTGTTGAAGGTTAAATCAATAAATTGAATGCTTAAGGATTCAATGGGTGATTTGCTTCAGCTAAAGGAGTTAGGGATTTTATTGTGACCTTTCATCTAACCCTTTACATTCAATTATGGAAAAAAAAAACTCCAATGTCTTTGCACTAAGAGTGGATAAGCCTGTTATTATGATGTAGGTGAACCACTATAAAACTTTGTGTTCATTTTCTTAACCCTTATCTCTTTTAATTTTTATTATTATTAATTGATTCAATTAATGGTTTGTGAAAATTGGTTGGAAACCCCAATTTTCACGATAGAAGATTTAGAATCCAATTGATGATTGAATCTTTCCAAAGATCCCACCTTTCTCAAAGGGGTTCCAACATTCTTATTCAGAAATCATCAATCGAATCAATTTGGCATCTTGGATTAATTTATGTATTATGTTAATTAAGTTTGGTTATTAGGGTTTATCAATTCTCTAATTATATTAAAGTTTAAATACGATTTTAGTCTCTGCAATTATAACATTTTTGGTTTTAATCACTGTAAGTTTTAAGTTTGGATTCGATCGTTGTACATTCAAAATCTATTATTTTAGTCCCCAGTGTCAATTTATTGGGCCATGTGTAGTGTGATTTTATTGAACCACGTATGACGTCAGGACTAAAATCATACTTAAACATTTTATTAATTACTTAAATATTTGAATCATTGAATTTGTTGATTATCAAAAATAAACACATTAATTACATAATTATGACATTCATTATTGTAGCCAATGTGTTTTTCGATCTATTCTCTTTTGGCTTAGTTTTCATAAAGTATATCCAATAGGTAAAACTCGCAAAATCACTTTTCCGTTAAAACACTTCTAAGTTATGAAATGTTTTGACTATTACTTTTTCCATCTTATGAAGTTCCCACGTGCCCTAATTTTTTTTCAAAACTGTCATTTGGATTTTATAATTCGAATAGAGTTAGGATTATAAAATCTAAAACCTGCATATATATAAAACGAAATAAGAAACTTTCTCATTTCTACAGTTTCGCATTTACCCCAAAACTTCTCTCTCTATCCCAAAATCAGAAATCCACACATTGGACGAATCTTTGAGGTTTTTTTGCTAAATGTATAAACGAAGCTAATATGGAGTTAATTGCATACTCAGATGTTGATTGGTGTGGAGATAGGCAAGACAAAAAGAGCACCTCAGGCTACTTGTTTAAGTTTCTGAATGCTCCTATATCATGGTGTGCTAAGAAGCAACCAGTAGTAACTCTATCAACCAGTGAATCTGAGTACATTGCAGGATGCTTAGCAACATGTCAAGCAGTTTGGCTTGAATCTATACTAAAGGAAATGGAGATTGAAGTCTACAAGTCTATTGCATTGTTTATAGACAACAAATCAGCTATAAACTTAGCCAAAAATCCAGTGCTGCATGGAAGAAGCAAGCACATTGAAGCAAAGTTCCATTTTCTCAGAGAACAAGTGAATAAGGAGGCTCTCAAGATCATACATTGCTCTACTAATTTGCAGCTTGCTGACATGTTTACAAAAGCTGTTAAGATTGACAGGTTCAACAAGCTTAGAAGCTTGATTGGTATGGTAAAGTTGGAAAAGTTGAATTAAGAAAGGATGTTAGTTTTAAATCAAGTTTAATTAGTTTGATTAGTTTTAATTCAAGTTTGTTTGGATTAAAACATGGTTATAAGTTTGTTACAAGTTAGTTAGGAGATCTAACTAAGTTTGTTAGTTTGTTTAGATTTCTTACTAAGCAAGCAAGTGAATAAGTCCTATATAAAGGCAATGTTGTAACTACTTTCATAATCTAATGAATACACATAACTTACAACAATAATCTCTTCCTTCTTCTCTCAATTTTTCAAACCCTACGTTCATAACAAACTCATAGCTTGCATTGCAAGCAATCTGGCTGCGCTATCAGTTCAAAGGGGTTTTGTGTTTACATTCATACCATACTTTGGTTTGTTAGAAAATTTTAATCTTCCTTCCATCAAATATATTTGAATTAAATTCTTGAAACGTGCACATTTATTAGTGACATAGCAAAACATGCTGTGAAATTTACAATATTTTCTGCCATATCTATCTTCATGCTTTATAATTTTATGATCTTCAAACAATTTTAACTATTTATCTTTTAATAACATGTCAAATATCTTATCAACCTTAGTTATGTCAAATCAAATGTATACATTTTGGTGTTAATGTGATTTAATTTCTCTCTTCCTTTACACGAAATAAGGTTTGGTATGTGATGTTAATTTATCATACCATGTTTTTAGAGTCTTTCCTCAGTAATTTTGTGAGTCTTTTGGTGAGTTTATGCTTGTTTTAGTTGATCTTTGCAACAAACTGGAGAATTTTCTCTAAATAGCTAAAAATGTGAAAATAGCTTGAAACCATATCAAATCACCCTAACCAGACAACTAAGTGGTTGTGCTAAGCTTTCTACAAGATGTGTCAAGTGACCTCTAGGGATATAATCACTACAAACGTCAGAGTGATAAGAAATAGACAAGGAATGAATAAAAATTGGGTTAAATGTTGAAATTGACTCTGTAAAATATGCAAAGTCGGAAAAAAGAACTTGTAAAAAAAAAAACACATTTTATTCTGTTATTTGAGATTTTTATTATTTATGACCCTATAAAATACGTGAAGTCCAAAAAAACGACATATAAGTTAAATTTTTTCATGATTTTTTACTGTCATATTTAAGACGTCAAAATATGTCTATGTAAAAAAAAAATTGAATTATTTTACAAGGAAAAATGATCATGATTGAGGCTTAGCAAGACTTATACAACCCACTTCTTGCCTTGTTTTAGATTTCTTTGACACTTCTAATTCCTTCGCACAGTAGTTCAAAATTCTGTCACAAACAAATTTGGGATGGAATATGCAACAAAATAATTTAGCCGCGAAAACGCTTGTCGCAATAATTTGGGGATGGAATATTACCATCCGTCACAGAGTTGAGACGAAATCAAGGACGGAATATATTTGTTTAATAAAACATGACTCCTTCATTCCATCCCAAAATGCTGACGAAATTACTAAATCCGTCCCAACTTTGGGACAGGGTTTTTGACAGAATTTATTTTTGATTTATTATTTATTGATTCGTTGGGCCGGAAAACATATATTAATTCCGTCACAAATATATTAAATTATGATAGAAAAAGAAATTTCAATTTGTCACAAATTTTAATAAAATTATCACTTTAAATTGTATAATTCTATAAATTCATACATGACTGCTTGTCCATTTTTTCAATACTAAACATAACATATAAGAATCTCTCAGGAGTAGGTACCAACAAAGTTTAATCAATCCATTCAAAAGATAATTTATTTGAAAGTAGCTATAAAATATCCAACTACATATCCATTCTTTGAATACTAAATATTCCATCATAATAAGCATAACACATACAATGCTTCAACCTCTCTACTTATACCACACAGTATAATTCAAATATTGATTCGACTTAGAAATTGAGGCACGAGCACGCATGATTCCATCAAAACCAAGTTCATATACCCTTTGCATTTCTTCCTCCAACAACTTCAATCATTAGAGTATCATAATCAACAGGCTTAGGTTGAGTACAACTCTCATCATTGCCAGAACCAGAAAGTTGAGATTGAGACCCAACTTGTGAACAAAGATTTAAGAAGTTATCCTGGAAAAATAAAAATTACAAACTAGGAGATTGCTAATGGTCTAGGAACAACAAAAACAAAACCATATCATTGATAGTCAAACCATTATGTCCTATTATTATGTATTGGTTATTAAACAAACAGATCATTGAATAAGTAAACAACAAGATCATTGAAGAACGATGGAATTATGTGAAGGTACATGAATTGTTTTACATACAAATGTTATCACCTGAATTGTTTACCATGAATTGTTTCAAGTACCACATTTTCTTATATGCAAAAGTAGCAGGTTGGAAAAACAAAGAGAATTAAATAGAATGAATGGACATCAAGTATAATTACATTAACCTAAAGAAATAGTAATAGGACAATAAGCATAACAGGACAATAGTTTGACATCCATTAAACATTAAATTACTTAAACAACAAACTTGACATCATTGCAAGTACAAATTCTGCTTTTTTTACAACTCTAGAGTCTAGACTTTTTCGTGCTTGCACAAACCAAGTAAAATTAAAGGACAAAATAACTTAATACTCACATATGCTTCACTTGATCTCTTATCTACAAAAATTTGTGTCCCCTTCCTAGTGTGACACTTTTTGAATAGTTCACCTTTGTATGATATTCTTCCTAACTTCTTATTCCGCACTTGTTTATAGATATTCAGATGTTAAGAATATTATAAGAAAACAATTTAAGATATTATCAAAATTAAAATAAAACTTACCAAATCAAGTTCATGCTTTAGTTGATTCTTAGATCCTTGGGTGTGCAATGAACTACCAGTATCGGAATGACGATTTGTGCTTGCCACACATCTTAATGTCAGTAATCTTCATCTTCCCACTGTGCAATCAGTTCTGCTCATACAACTTCAATAATCCATTTTGGTTTTTCGTGCACTTTTTCACGTACCCTCGACATTATCTTTCTCAGTAGTTCCTTAGCTTTAAATTTGCACATAGTTGCATCTTGTCCACCAATCCATTTGTACCCTTTCTACAATTAATAAAAATAACAAAAGAAAATAATATTGAAAATAAATTGAAGTTATAACATTGTGAAATGATTGCAAATAAACAAGTAAATTCAAGCACAAAGCACACACTTCAGTTTATAAAAGAAATTAGATGCATAGTTAAACTGGTTGTATTTTATGCATTGGGGTTTCTAGAATATTCTCACATAATTACACACAATTAATTATATTTTTTAGCAAAGTATTTGTATTGCTAAAAAATTAAAATCCTACATCAATGTCTGTTTATATAACAACAGTAAAGGAGCATAAAATACAAAAAGATAGGCAAACTAAAAGAAAAATAGGATTGTTAGAGTGATAGAAACCATGCTTACCCTTTAAAAGTAAAGATTTCAACCAACTGATTCGAGAAAAGTAGTAAGGAATGTCACAACGCACTTTCTTAATTTAATCTATTACACAACACATAAAACTATACCGCAACAAACAGAAAACCACAAATCTGCAAGAACCAAACCCATATGACCCTGAAGAACACAAAAAGCAGCGACATACCAAAGATAATAGAGAAAAGAAAATATTTACTAAAATTATTAAAGCTGAAAGCTTGAGAAAAGGGTGGTGACTCAAGAAAATTAGCAATTTTTTAACATAGGATTTAGAAGGAAAAAGATCAGAGACCCAAAACAAATGTGTTAGAAGTGACATACCAAAGATAGCCAGCGGCGACGGCGAGATAACGGGAGGGAGATGGCGAGAGGCAAGCTTCTTTCTACCATGGTGATGGACTGGTGGTGAGATTGGAGAGAGAGAGAGAGAGAGAGAGAGAGAGAGAGAGAGAGAGAGAGAAAGGGATTTAGGATTTTCTGATGGTTAGATCTGGACAAGTTTCTTTCTATCCTCCTTTTCACTTATTTAATTTTTTTTGAGGGGATTAGTTTATTTATTTTATTACTTTACAACATTTTCATTTAAATATTCGATTAGTTTTTTTATTTTTTTCCATCTTTTGATAGATTATATTATATATTGATTATCTCATTTCTACTTTTTTTTAATAAATTTTTTAAAGGAATATTTTGAGTTTTTTTATAGGCTTTTCTATATGAGTTAGTTATTTAAATTTTTAAATAATAATAATTCAAATAAAAATTAAAATATGGAGTATGTTATACAACTAATTAATTTTGTTTTAGAAATAAGATTTAATTTTTATACACAAATATTGTAAAACTTTTTTTACAGATGCATCCAATCAAATCATATCATCAAATCACATCATCATATCACTTTGTTAGTTTAATTTCTAAAATACCTCTCTACGATTTGATTGAATGCACATGTAGAAAAATTTAAATCCTCGGCGCGTTAAATTAATCTTATAAAAATAGTGAAAAATTTAATATTGATTAGATGTAATAAAAAATTCTTAAAAGAATTTATTTATTTTTAATATAATTAAAATAAATAATTATTTTTTATAATGCTAGAAAAAATCAAAATAACTTGTCAAAATAAAAATCTAATAAAAAACAAAAAAAATATATTATATTAATACATTGCGACGGAAAAAGAGTAGAAAATTCCGCCCCAACAATCGGCGCCAGTTATCACCCTAAGAAATTTCAATATTAGCCGGTTTGAGACGGAAATACATTAACATTCTGTCCCAAATAAAGGCGCGAATATTCCCTCCAATTCTTTCTAATAAATTTTGGAGAAGGGTGTGATGGAAACACCACTTCCATCTCAAAAGAGGGACAAAAAACGCAAATCCGTCACATATTTGAGATGGAATTAAATTTCCGTCCCAAATAAATGATTAAATTTTAAAATCAATTTTAGGGACAAAAAAGTGTCGCAAAATCCGTCTCGAATCAATATATTTGTGACGGAAATTTTTTCCGTCCCGAAATTCCGTCCCTGTTTGGTATCTTTCTAGTAGTGATGATCTTTTAATAACATGTCAAATATCTTATCAACCTTAGTTATGTCAAATCAAATGTATACATTTTGGTGTTAATGTGATTTAATTTCTCTCTTCCTTTACACGAAATAATGTTTGGTATGTGATGTTAATTTATCATACCATGTTTTTAGAGTCTTTTCTCAGTAATTTTGTGAGTCTTTAGGTGAGTTTATGCTTGTTTTAGTTGATCTTTGCAACAAACTGGAGAATTTTCTCTAAATAGCTAAAAATGTGAAAATAGCTTGAAACCATATCAAATCACCCTAACTAGACAACTAAGTGGTTGTGCTAAGCTTTCTACAAGATGTGTCAAGTGACCTCTAGGGATATAATCACTACAAACGTCAGGGTGATAAGAAATAGACAAGGAATGAATAAAAATTGGGTTAAATGTTGAAATTGACTTTGTAATATATGCGAAGTCGGAAAAAAGAACTTGTAAAATAAAAGAAACACATATTTTATCCTGTAATTTGAGATTTTTATTATTTATGACCCTATAAAATACGCGAAGTCCAAAAAAACGACATATAAGTTAAATTTTTTCATGATTTTTTACAGTCATATTTAAGACGTCAAAATATGTCTATATAAAAAAAATTAGAATTTTTTTACAAGGGAAAATGATCATGATTGAGGCTTAGCAAGACTTATACAACCCACTTCTTGCCTTGTTTTAGATTTCTTTGACACTTCTAATTATAAACGGAGGTAATTAACCTTTTATTGATAGTAGCATAGCTCTAATGTGTATTCTTTATAAACACAATCACAAGATAAATTTAGTAGATATGCATTAGTTTTTTTTTAACAACAAAATTTATTAATAACAAAGTCTCTACACAAGACGAACAAGGGCCAGTAAGACAAAAAACAAACTTCAAAAACCTTACGCTCCGTCGTGAATGACCACAGAAACAAAAGTTGATATGCATTAGTATTATGCATCATCATTAACATGATAAAACAGGACAAATTCAATAGCCATTATGCTATCTTTGAAACCATTTCAGTTGCTCAAAAACAACATCAAAATCTTTTTGAAATGCTCTTATGCTATCTATTTAGGAGCCCAATATATTAACAAAATTGATATTGACACAAATCAGAACCGACCAAAATCTCCACCGTCGACACAAATCAGACCTCCGTATGTAGGTGGCAAGCGAGGTCGTTGCCACTCTTTCTATTCTCGCGTGCGTCTTACCATTGTCAACATTTCAATTATGCAGGTTGCATATATCTCTATAACAAAAGAGGGAAACAATGGATAAAATGGAGTTTTTTGTTTTACTAACACTCTCTTCTACGTCTCTTGTAACAAAGAGTGTTAATACCAACTACTCATTGAACACAATTGTTTCTAATAGAAATTTTAATAGAAAAATATAGTAATCAATTAAAGTAATAAAAAACAATATTAAACCCAAATTTAAGTAAAACGAACAACAAGCAGTTAACATATAATTGGTAAGAATAATA
This sequence comes from Medicago ruthenica, assembly GCA_018208015.1. NCBI lineage: Eukaryota > Viridiplantae > Streptophyta > Magnoliopsida > Fabales > Fabaceae > Medicago > Medicago ruthenica. Next base: position 110,035 of record WNNG01000155.1, read on the forward strand.
TTATTCACTTAATCTATACCTTAAAGTTTACTTGTACATCCATTGTATGCTGAAAAATAAAATTGTGTAAAAACATAAGTGTGATTCTCATTTCCATGCTTGTTTTCTCAAGAGTATCCCTCCTCTTCTGCATATAATACTACGGATACAAGAAAGGGGATAATTAAAGTATTTCTTAGGTCGGTAGCAGTAGAGAAAGAAAGATCACAGAATACAAGAGATAAGTGTTGGTATTTAGTATCTTTCTCTTTCTTTGTAACTACATTTTGGGTATGTTTCGTTTTTTTGGAGCTGAATGTGATCTGCCTTTTTAATTCTTCCTAAATGATCATCTTCTTAAACTGTACATTCGAAGAGCAAAGAATGTTAGACCAGTCTCAACTCATCAACTATCTGACGATGTTTCCTATCGACCGTACCATTTTGATGGGAGGGATGAAGACATGTTATTCTATGTAAGATACCTACATCGGTTGGCAATTCAGAAAATATATCTGTTTCAGCACATTCCCATTTATGCACATGTATTCAGGTTCGATGCTTCTGGTTTACTACATAATTTACTCTGCGAGTTTATGTGTCTTAATTAGTTTTAGCACAAATCTGGTTTTTGTTGCATTTTTGGTTTGCGCGTGTTTTCTGCTTCGACGCTTCATTTTTGCAGGGTAAATTCTTGCCGGCTTCCTAATTGCTTTGTTAGTACCAACAAGAAGTTAACCAAGGTTTTTTATCTTCTCTTGCAGTAAACTCTCTTCATGTATTTGAGCTTGTATTGGATGCTACATGGATCCTAAAGATAATTTAAACGACTTTGCTTGGTCTGACATGGTGATATAGTTGAAATGAAGCGTTTAACGATTCCTCATTCACAACGAGACTTCAAGGATGTCTATGTTATAAAGTCCGTCAGTCATCATCATAAAAGGCGATTCCATGGCTTTTGCAAATGGGGATCTCAAACAAAAATGATGTAGCAGAATTTTAATTTTTTCTACAAAAGTTTTAGTATTTCTTTATTGTCAATTGATGCAATAACTTTTTCCCATCAAAAGAAGCCAATTTTTCTGTCTGCAAATGTGAGAAAAATTGGGAATTTGAAACCAACTCGGCCCATCACCATACCAAAACTTCAAGAGAAGTTTTTCATTCTTCCTAACAGCATAAGAAGAAAATTATAGTGATTAATTTTTGCCCTTTTCAAACTACTACTATTTTTTTATATATCCATTAAGTATTGAACACACAACAAATTTGCAAAACCAATCAAAGAAAATCAAGAATACAATAAAATTCAATTACAATGAAAATATATGAGCTAAGAAATTTATAAAAAACCTGTTTCGCCTGCATAAGTAAACTTGATGCAAAAGTTTCATCTGATTCTAACTGAAATGCATACATTTGCACCATCTGATTTTGATTCATGGTTGTACCATGGTTCCTCCTCATTCTTGTTCTCCTTCTGACCACCAAATATCATCACAAGCCATCTTGGCTTTCCGATTAAAAACATACAATATCCAATGCCTATTCCAAACAGAAACCCACATCCATATCCAATTGCCACTGGTTTCCATCCAAATCCAAATTTCTCTTCACTCCAAAAGCTGTTGTTGGCTGAAGGTGGAGAATGCTGTTCAGGTCTACATTTCTCCTACTAGATGGTTATTGGAAAGATCCAAGACTTGAAGCAATTTCAGATAAGTTTTTTTTTTTTGTCAAAAGTTCAAAGAAATAAGATGCTAAAAAGATTGTCAAACTGTTTGTTAGATTTATTTCGTCCTATTTTGACATTTCTATATCTTTAGTAATTTTAAAGAGAGTTTTGTTAGCAATGAAAATTATATAAAGAGACTAAAATAAAATGAATAATGAGTTTCTTGCAAATGAATTAGTTGTTTACAATGCAACTATATACAAAGTCAATTATAGTTAATTTTGACTCTCGGAAGGGTTGTCGAACTCAAAATTTTTTTTTATGAAATAACTATTGTTAAATTTAATTTTTTGGTTACTTTAATTTGCATTATATATAAGTAAAATTATTGTAATTTTTTTAACCTTCTAGTTCTCAAGAAAAAGGGGCTCTGATAATCTACACATTAAACAAATTAAAGTTTCACTAAACAATTTGTCATTTGGTGGAACTCATTAACCATTTGAACCGAATTGTATGGTTTACATATTAATTTTCATATATTAATTTTAAAATTTATTTTATTTTATTTTATTTCATTACATTTGGCCACCTCGTAAGAAATAGACGAAGTTTGGTTTCACAACCTACTCTTGGAACTATATTGTCCTATCACAAAAGCTACTTTGGTTTATTGTGACAATATCAACACTCTTTATCTCTCTGACAATCTAGTTCAACATTAATGCTCAAAGCACATCGAAATGGATATACATTTCGTACGTGAGAAGGTTTGTCGCGGTCAAGTACGCGTTCTTGACATTCCCTCTCGTTTTCAAATTGCTGACATAATTCACAAAGAAACTTTCGTTGCAACTCTTTGATGACTTTCGAGATAGTCTCAACATTCGCCCACCTCTAGTTTTGACTACAAGAGTGTATTAAAATAATTATCATTAAGAAACTTAGACCTAAAGGAACTTGTCTGTTATGCAACTTGGACGTCAAGGATCTTGCACCTTAAGAAACAATTAATGCCAACAATATGTAATTATATTATATTTCCTATTAGTTAATTGCCATTAGTTTGTAACTTGGCACAAAAGACTTAGCATATTAATTTGTAAGGCTTAAATGTGTGTGTGTGTGTGTGTCTATATGTATAGACTCTCAATACAAATGAGACACATCCAATAATTATCATATTATAATTCTTACAATTAGTAATACTAGTTAACAAACTCATACGTTTCTTATAGTATGTCCATATTAGTCCTTGTCTGTGTAACCAAAACTAAAATAAAATAGTCCTTGTCTCTCTTTTGTTTTTTTGGGAAGTAGTTATTGTCTCTCTATTTGTCATTCTATTAAGTAGTATCATTCATTTTCTAGCCCCATCCATTACATTATGATGCATATTCCGAGTCTATTGACATTTTATTGTCCTCTTTCTTTTTTTTCTTTTAACCAATAGGGCCGTAACGAGTAACAAAATTTCCTTCCAAGATATATAATTTGAATTTCCTCATTCTAATAAACATCATTTGCTATCTAACTCATCGATTACGTTATAATGACTACTCGGATTCTTTCAACATTACAAGACTAAAAACTTGTGGTTGTATATGTACGTTGACTTGAAAGTCATTTTTTATCATGTTATAGAAGCATTGATTGGTTTCATATTTTCCGTAGTTGATTGGTTTGATTTTTCATCTGTCAATTTATTCCACTTTGTATGTTTAATTTTTTTTTTTTACGATTAATTTTTGTTTTTAAGAGTGAAGTCCAATTTTAGTCTCTAAAAAAATTTGCAAAACTCAATTTAATCACTAAAAAAGTTTAAGCAAGTTTTAGTTTCTAATAAAAATAAATTGTGTCAACTTTGTCCCCATTTCCTTTACACTTTGTCTGGTTGATGAAGAAAAAAATAGACAAAGTACAACAAATTAAAAAGAAGATAAAATAAATAGAAAATAAGATGATTATTATTTAGTATAAGAGAAAATTAAAGGAAGGAATGATAGGGAAAATATGCGTATCGATAATACAACATAAATATCCTTAGTCAAAAACCGTAAAAACTAGAGGTTTATAAAAAAAATGATGATGTTTTTCCTATTTACCTGCATTATGTGCCTACTGAAAAAATGATGATGAACAATTTCCATGGTAATTTTCTTGAAAATTCGTGAGAAACCACTAAGAAATGTGAAATTCATAGAAAATCGTGTGAATTTGGTAAGTAATATGAGAAATGTGAAATTCATAGAAAATTGTGTGAATTTGGAAAGTACTCCCTCCGGTGTTTATGTAAAGAAAAATTAAAAAAAAAAATTGGTCATATTTATAAGAAAATATCACAACTTTTAAAGTGTAATTATTGTTTAAAAGATTTTTCTATTCCTTATTTAATACTTCTCTTTTTAATATTAGGAATGGCGGAAGCCGAGTAATGAGGCCATACGTTGAGTCGCAATTGCAATTGGACTGAAATGATGGAAATTAGGTTAACTTTTGGATTTTTTAAATTGGGTACAACTTTTTTTTTTGGATTTAATAAAATTGAGCTGGGTTTTATGCAAATTGGAATGGGCTTTTAAGTTAGGTTCATCAGATTGTGTAAACCAGTTCAGGAGAACTAGTTTTATTGCACACCCTTACGGGAGGCAAGGGACAAGACAAAAACTGAAATTTTTGTCCCTCATCGAACCACAACACAACTTTTTATCCCACGTACAAGTTGTCTAAAATATCAAAATAGCATTTTGTCCACCAAAAATCGTACAAGACTAAAAATTATTCAATACCAAAAAAATTTGTCTTAGGCATTTCTACCTTGTACTTTGTTGTTCTGTCTTGTATTGTTCTGTCCAATACTTACTATTTTGCAGATCAAATCATAAACAAGATATCTATCTACTAACATATATAAAAATCGTAATTCAGCAAAATTTCATAATTGTCCTTTTTAAAACCCATGATCTTCTTTATTTTATGTGCCTAATGATCATTTTACAAAATAGGCTTATTTATACTTTTAGTCCCTGCAAATATGGATCATTTGAAGTTTGGTACATGTACTTACTAATTATTTCAAACAGTCACTGCAAATGTTAATCACTTAAAATTTGGTCCCTTTACCCGGTTAATTACTGCCATGTCACTAATCTGATGAGGTGTCACTGATGATTGGTCAAGTGGTTGTATGACTCAGCAAAAGTTGGCGTGAACTGACGAAAAAACCCTGGCCTCATCAGACACACAAGAAAGGACAAAAATACCCCTGGTATCATTTTCTCTTGAATTGGAAACACATACGAATCAAATTGGGGATTAGGGTTCTGGAGAGTAGAAGACAGGTGGAAACCATATGAATCAAATTGAAACTAGGATTGAAAAGACGATCTTAGTTCAAATCGAAAAGAATCCAAAGGAATCGAAACCAAACGAAAGCGAAACGAAACTGGGATTGAAGAACTGAGAAGGAAGAACCAAACATCTGAAGAATCGAATCGAAACGAAGGTATGTTATTCAGAATTTTTTTCGCGAAATATGAAAGTATCTGTTTTGCATTATTATATTCTGTTGTGTATTTGCTTTGCTGAATGTATTTATTTTTTTCTTCCATTTTGTCGTTGTTTCCAGTTTTCCAGTTATGGGTATTTCTGTTAATTTTCATCATGGAGGTAGCTTTGTTAGGGATTGGCTTATTAGTTACAAAGGGGGGAAGGAAACTTTGATGGAATGGTTAGATGAAGATAAGTGGACTTACTTTGAGATAACGATTGGAAAGATTATTCTTTTAAGCGGTTAGTTTTATGGTGATTAAAGTAGATGTTGATGCTGGTGAGATAAAAGATTATGCTTTGAAAAACTCTATGCTGTTAATATTTTTGTTGAGCATAATGTGGATGAAACTATGAATTTTTGAAGGGTAACAGTGGTGCACTAAGTCTGATAAAGGTAAAAATTTGAAAGTAGTAACTAGAGATGAATGTTGACATATCCACAATAAGCATAGTTTCCTTCTGCTATGACTTCTTGGTCCTAAACCACTTAAGTTTTGCTAAACATTTTATAACACTTTTATTTATGTTTATGTCTTTAACATTCTGCAATGTTGACGTATCCACACTATATTGTAGATGAAGAAAACTCAGCAAAATCCCCCCAAGGTCTTGAATTTGAATAATGTTATGAGAGGTGCTCAAGTTGGTAGTAGCTCTCAAACTGTCAACAATGTAAGTAGACAACTGTGTTTTGATTTAATTCTATGTTTAGATTTAATTATAAACTCAGGTGTCTAACTATGTTTTAAATATTTCATTGCTCTGTTGTTTAATGTTAGACTCAGTCACACAACACTGAGCATAATGCTTCTCAGACTCAGTCACACAACAATGATCCTACTACTTCTGCTTAAGTGTCTAACAGTGATAATGATGTTGACATGATAATGAATAGTTTGAAGACACTACCACTAAGACAACTTCATGACATAGTAAATGGTGCAATTGCTGGTCTTCTTAAGTGGTAAAACAATATTTCAAAAGCTCAAGGCAAACAGGTCATGAAATTTGAGAGCTCATCTGGAAATCAAGAGCAAGGAATGTTGACTGGACTACAACAACCGCCACCAGAGGAATTGGAGAAGGTTGCGAGAGAGATGGTTACAGGTCTAGTCAAATGGAATGAGAATGTTGAAAGGACCAAGACAAGAAAAGGAGTTGATGGGAATGTTGAAATGGAATGAGAATGTCATCTATAACTATGTCTATGTTTATTTGCTATGAACTTATTTAATGTAATATGGTGCTTAGTCTAATATGTGTTTTGGTTAGCATCTTTTTTGAATGTTTTGGTACTATTAGACCATTTATATTTTGGTACATTTTGATGCTTAGTAATGGCCATATCAAGTTGTAATCGACATTCACTTTGGCAAGTTTTTATATTACAACTCAAGTTTAATTACAACTTTGCTTACTCTTAATCATTTTGGTACATTATTGCATTTACTATGGAATAGAATAGAGGTGTTCTATATTATTGACATTTTTAATCAAATCCAAAAAAAAACAGAGAATTGTTTTAATTAAATCACTATCCAACTTTTGAGACGAGAGAGTAATGAAAACGAATTTCAATTTTGGTAGCTCCTATTAAGGATTTGCTTCCCATGTGGACACCAATTTTGAAGGATAGGCATGATAAAGTCCAGGAGAACGGTATTGACCATGCAGGTAGGATTGCAAGAATATGGATCTGTTTTGAGGTTAAGGCATACAAGAAGAGAATTCGTGCAGGAGAGGCAACACTGTTGTATAATTTCAAGGTGCAGAAGAGGCAGAATCGTGTATGCACTGTATCCATTGCTATTGTTGCAGAAACATGTTCACCCATTTACAGTTTAAGCATAATCGTGCTATTGTTGGGAAGAAGGAGAAGAAAAGGATTGCAAAGAAGGAGAAGAAAAGGATTGCGAAGAAGGAGAAGAAATGGATTGTGAAGAAGATGAAGAAAGGGATTGCGAAGAAGATGAGAGAGTTTGAGCTGCTGGGTTCATTCATAAGTTTGACGACGACATCGATTGTGAAGAAGGAGAAGAATATGGAGAGTTGCAGATCGAGTGAGAAAGGAAATGTAACACCCATAATAAGATTGCCTAGGATCTTATACGAGTATTAAAATTTCGTATTGGATACATTAATTTACAATATAAAAGTTCATACAAATATTACAACACACTGTAATATTACATCCAACGTTAAAACAATTCTCTTGTTACTTGTACATCATGAATCACAACATATAATACATCCATATAATACAATTATCCAAACATATAACAACAGCACGATCAGTCCGTAGCCTTCTCCTTACCCTTGTTGCGTGCTGATTGCGATCCTGCCTGTGAACCTGCACCAGAAGGAATGGGATGAGACATAATGTCTCAGTGAGCTCTACCCAACCTACTGTTAGGCGACCGCAGGGAACCTAGGGTCGCCATGCCTACCTTGGCAATTTAGGGGAATTCTAGAATCGCCAAGTCTTTAACCTGCCTATGACTTTAACTATAACCTGCCTATAACTGTAAACTTTCTATAACTGTATCTATAACTATGAATCATAAAACAAATAAAGTGTTTTATGTTAGCTGTTAGCGTTGAACAAACAATTATCTGAGTTCATTTTACGGAGGGCACCCCGGGTGGAGCAACCCCGAGATACGTCTCCCTATGAACCGGTGAAACTCCTATCATATCAGGCTATCACCGGACTCCCTATGAAATTGCATGTGGATAACCCTCTCGGAGAAATCCCATCCGGCGTATCCCGGAGTCTGCTGAACATGCCTATGACTTTGAGTTATTATTATTCTTTGACTTTGATAAGTAAGTATATAAATATATATACATGTCTATAACTTTGATCATATGAACATTTCCTGTGATCTATGACCTGTAAACTATAATCTTGGCTTATCGTTCTCATAAGCCTCCTATAATTGTTGGAGAACCAACTCTATTAACTTGTCTATAACTATGATGGATAATTCATACCAACTCTCATGCTCTTAAGCTTGCACATTCTTAATTGAATGTAGGGATTTCACTTCAAGAATTAATCCCATTACCAAGCCCTATACACATCTATATAGCTTAGGAATACAAGTATACATCTCCTAATACCATGCCTATCCCTTATCCTTCCCCATTACCTAGCCAAAGCTCACGCAAAAATTCATGCTGAAGGGTCCAATATCGTAGCACGATATGGATAAATCGTAGCACGATTTTATGCGAAACTTCATGGAAAAACAGGACATAAAATCGTAGCACGATGCCCATAAATCGGAGCACGATTTTGGCTTCAGCAGCACTCATAATTTCACTTCCTAGGCTAACCAAAACATCCCCAATCATCCATTAACTTGTGGGAATGGATTTTGCTATGACATATGAACATGATATCACACACTAAAGCATGTATTCACAAACCAATCAAGGGATTAAGGCATGGATCTATCAAAATACTCATAATTCTATAACTTTCAAACTTAAACAAAGTAGGGTTCTAAACCCTCTAAGAGCTCACCTCAAAAACAAGGATTGATTGCTAAGTTTTGAATCCAAACTCTAACTTCAAGTTCCAAAGCCTCTACTCAAGAACACACTCTACTTCCTTGGCTTTTCTCCTTGTTCTTGCTCCAAAATTTTCCCAACAAAAGCTTGCTTGCCTCACAAATGTTTAGGAAGGAGTTTACTAGCTTTAAGGTTGAAGATTTGATGATGGAAGTGATAGGGAGATGGGGCGAAAATATGAGAGAAAGGAAGAACAATTTTCAGAATTTTGGGGAGAAAGAAATGAGTAGAAAACCTTGAGAAAATTCATATATATCCAAAAGCCTTTCCCTCTTATTTACTATTATGCCACTACTTAATTACCACTTTGCCATTGCTTGCATACGAAGTTTCTAACGCTTATAACTGGTACATTTAAACGGGATATTACACTCTACCCCCCTTAAAGAAATTTCGTCCTCGAAATTTAGAAATTACCTCTAAAAAGATGCGGGTAGCTCTCCATCATCTCTGATTCCAATTCCCATGTAGCTTCACCATAGGGAGAACCTTTCCATATGACTTTAACAATTGGAATCTCTTTATTCCTCAATGCTTTGACATCACGTTCAATAATCCGTTCCGGTTCTGGTCGAAAAGTCAAATCTGATCTTAAGTCGATAGTCTCCAACTCCACTGGTTGGTAAGGATCAGGAATGAACTTCCTTAACTGAGAAACATGGAAAACATCATGTAATCCTGACATTGCCGGTGGCAAAGCCAATTGGTAAGCTGCTGGTCCAACTCGTTTAAGTATCTCAAATGGCCCAATAAATCTTGGACTCAATTTCTTTGTTCTGAAAACACCTCGTAATCCCAACTTAGGGGTAACTCTCAGGAAAACATGATCTCCCACTTCAAACTCTAGAGGTCTTCGCCTCTTGTCCGCATAACTCTTCTGTCGACTTTGAGCAGTTTTAATCTTATCCTGAATGGATTTAATCTTCAAAGTTGTCTCTTGAATGATCTCAGGTCCCAAAATACTTTTATCTCCAACCTCTGACCAACAAAGCGGTGTTCTACACCTCCTGCCATACAATGCCTCATAGGGTGCCATTCCGATGCTAGAATGGTAACTGTTATTATACGAAAACTCTATCAAAGGCAGATGATTATTCCAACTTGCTCCATCCTCTAAAATGCATGCACGTAGCATGTCCTCTAACGTCTGAATGGTTCTCTCAGATTGTCCATCCGTTTGAGGATGATGAGACGTACTCAACTTTAACCTTGTTCCCAAAGCCTTCTGAAAAGCCTTCCAAAAGTGAGAAGTGAAGATAGGATCTCTATCTGACACAATGCTGGTCGGAACACCATGAAGTTTCACAATCTCCGCTATGAACAATTCTGCGTACTGAGCAGCCCTGTAAGTAGTCCTAACCGGTAAAAAGTGAGCAGACTTTGTTAACCGATCGACAACTACCCAAATTGAATCATGTCCCCGTTGAGTCCGAGGTAACCCCGTCACAAAATCCATCGAGATTTCTTCCCATTTCCACTGAGGGATCTCCAATGGTACAAGCATCCCTGCCGGCCTCTGATGTTCTATTTTCACTTGTTGACACACAATACAACGTGATACAAATTCCGCAATATCAGTCTTCATCCCTGGCCACCAATAATCCTTCTTTAAGTCTTGATACATTTTAGTGGTACCCGGATGAATACTGAAACTACTCTTGTGTGCCTCTTCTAAAATCAACCTCTTTAAACTAGCGTCATTTGGAACACAAACTCTACCTTCAAACAGCAGAATACCATCCGAAGCCCTTGAAAACTCTGACTGACCAATCCTCCTCTGAAGATCCACATCTGATTCTTGAGCTTGCGCGATTCGGGACCGCAAATCACAAGTAACCTCTAATCTTTGTAACAAGACGCCATCATCCAATTCTGTAACGCTGAGATTAAGATCTCGAAATTTCTCATACAATCCACAGGTATGCATCAGTACTTCTGCTTTAATCAAAGATTTCCTGCTCAAGGCGTCGGCAACTACATTCGCCTTTCCAGGGTGATACTTTAACTCAAAATCGAAATCCTTTAAATATTCCATCCATCTTCTCTGTCTCATGTTCAGTTCCCGTTGGTCGAACAAATACTTTAAACTTTTGTGGTCACTGAACAAATCAAATTGTGCTCCATACAAATGGTGCCTCCACACTTTCAAAGCAAAAACTATTGCCGCCAACTCAAGATCGTGAGTGGGGTAATTCTCCTCATGAGATTTAAGCTGTCGAGAAGCATAAGCTATAACATTACCTTCTTGCATGAGCACACATCCTAGTCCTTTAGAGGACGCATCACAATAAACCACATACTTCTTTTCAGGGTCTGGTATTGCTAATACGGGAGCCTTGGATAATTTCTTTCTCAAAGTCCGAAAACTTTTCTCACAATCTTCATCCCAGACGAAAGGCACATCTTTCCTTGTGAGGCGTGTCAATGGCAAAGCAATCTGTGAAAATCTCATAATGAATCTTCGGTAGTAACCTGCTAATCCGAGGAAACTCCGAACCTCTGTTACATTCGTTGGTCTGGCCCAATTAAGGACAGCTTCAACCTTTGATGAGTCAACTGACACTCCTCCTTTAGAAATAACATGCCCCAGAAACTGGATTTCCGATAACCAAAATTCACATTTGCTGAATTTTGCATATAACTGATTTCCTCTAAGGATGTCCAAAACAATCCTCAGATGTTGAGCATGTTCCTGTGAATCCTTTGAGTAGATCAAAATATCATCTATGAAGATTACAACAAACTGATCCAGGTAAGGCTGGAATATTCTATTCATATAATCCATGAACACTGCTGGAGCATTAGTCACTCCAAACGGCATAACCAAAAATTCATAATGCCCATAACGTGTTCTGAACGCCGTCTTGGACACATCTGATGATTTGATACGAATCTGGTGGTATCCTGATCTGAGATCAATCTTTGAAAACACTGCAGCTCCTTTGAGTTGGTCTAAGAGATCATCAATCCTTGGTAACGGATACTTGTTCTTGATAGTTACTTTATTCAACCGACGGTAGTCAATGCACAATCTCATGCTACCATCCTTCTTCTTAACCAACAACACTGGCGCACCCCAAGGTGACACACTGGGCCTGATGAAATGTTTCTGAATTAAGTCCTCCAACTGAGACTTCAATTCCTTTAACTCTGATGGTGACATTCTATAAGGCGCCACTGATACTGGTTCTGATCCTGGAATGAGATCAATAGAAAACTCAACTTCCCGTTCCGGGGGTAAATTACTTATCTCTGAAGGGAAAACATCCAAATAGTCACTGACAACAGGAATGTCACTGGGACTCAGTTCTGATTCTGAAGTCACAGTAACCATCACATAAAAACCATTATCCTGGGCACACATAAGCTGAGTAAGCTGATGAGTGCGGTTGATTAACTCTGATAAAGCCACACCTTCGGTCGTATCATCTGTAGGCATGAAGATACACTTCTCCGCACAACCAATATACACATGATTAGCAGATAACCAATCCATTCCTAGAATCACATCAAGTTGTATCATAGGAAGACACACCAAATCTATATAGTATGTCTTGCTAGATACTGTAATCGGGCAATTTTCACATATAAAACTAGCTACTACTCCGCCTTCAGTAGCGGTGGATACCGTCATAGGAGGTATCAACGGTGACATAGACAATTGTAATGCTTCTACACACTTGTAAGAAATAAATGAACATGTAGCACCACAATCAAAAAGCACCTTAACTGGAGTTTGGCCTAAGTAACACATACCAGCAATTAAGTCTTCATTTGCCAAAGCCTTCTGGCCATCTAGGGAGTACACTCTACCCTTACTTGTTGTAGTACCTTCAGCTCCACTTTTACCTCTTCTTTCTGGACAATTTGCTAAAAAGTGCCCCGGCTGTCTACACCCGAAACACACACCTGTTTGCTTCATGCATTCACCGTGGTGCATCTTTCCACAATATTTACAAGCAGGACTCGCCTGGTATTGAAACGTCTGCTTACCCCTCTTAGGGGAACCCTTTGGCTTGTTCTCTTGATACCGATCTGGAAACTTTCCCTTTCTCTTTTCATATGCTGCAGCTTTCTCTTTCGCGGTCTTGGCAAAACCCGCCTCCGCAACCAAACTATCATGAACCATCTCATCATAGCTAGTGTTCCTTTGTAAACTCACTGCTGTATCAATCTCGCCTCTCAACCCACGTCTATACTGATTCATCTTCCAATTTTCATTTGCGGCATACTCATTGTGAGAGGAGTAATACGACAACTCTTCAAACTTCTTTGTAAACTCGATGACTGACATGCCACCCTGCTTCAGCTCAAGAAATTCCTGTTCTTTCTTCACCTTATAAGACATCGGGATATACTTCTCTATCATAGCTTCCTTGAAGTTATCCCAATTAACCTCAACATCGTTTGCTATCATTCGGCGTTGAGCAGATTCCCACCAATCTTCTGCTGCGCCTCTGAACTGGTTAGTGGCCAACAATACTTTACTTTCTTCAGGGCAATCCACCATCCGAAATACTTTCTCAATCTGTTTCAGCCATCTCTTGGCCTCTGGAGGTTCACCCTCTCCATTGAACTCAGGAGGGTGATTTCTGTTAAATTCCCGGTAGGACGGATTCGCCACTGCTGGTGGTGGTGTCTGTTGCTGAGCACCTTGTCCATGGTGCATCATCCCCATCCATTCTTGCTGAGTCTGAGCCTGTTGTTGGGCTTGCTGCTGCATCATGAGCATCATCTCCTGATGCTGTAACGCAGCCTGAGCTTGCTGCTCCTGGTATTGTTGCTGCAACGCCTGTTGCTGTTGCATCATTTGAGCCCAAAATTGCATATTAGGGTCTCCTCCACTGGCTTCCTCAGCATTAGCCTGATTCGATCTAGGCCTGCCAGGACCTCTTCTCCTCCCAGACATATTATCCTAACTGTCATACACAAGTCAAAGTGATCAGTTTCAACAAGATATAACATTTAGAATAATGTCCCGGATCCAAGAGATCCACAAACTTGAATTGTATTTTAATGACCCATGGCACAGTCTGAATCGACCTGCTCTGATACCAAATTGTAACACCCATAATAAGATTGCCTAGGATCTTATACGAGTATTAAAATTTCGTATTGGATACATTAATTTACAATATAAAAGTTCATACAAATATTACAACACACTGTAATATTACATCCAACGTTAAAACAATTCTCTTGTTACTTGTACATCATGAATCACAACATATAATACATCCATATAATACAATTATCCAAACATATAACAACAGCACGATCAGTCCGTAGCCTTCTCCTTACCCTTGTTGCGTGCTGATTGCGATCCTGCCTGTGAACCTGCACCAGAAGGAATGGGATGAGACATAATGTCTCAGTGAGCTCTACCCAACCTACTGTTAGGCGACCGCAGGGAACCTAGGGTCGCCATGCCTACCTTGGCAATTTAGGGGAATTCTAGAATCGCCAAGTCTTTAACCTGCCTATGACTTTAACTATAACCTGCCTATAACTGTAAACTTTCTATAACTGTATCTATAACTATGAATCATAAAACAAATAAAGTGTTTTATGTTAGCTGTTAGCGTTGAACAAACAATTATCTGAGTTCATTTACGGAGGGCACCCCGGGTGGAGCAACCCCGAGATACGTCTCCCTATGAACCGGTGAAACTCCTATCATATCAGGCTATCACCGGACTCCCTATGAAATTGCATGTGGATAACCCTCTCGGAGAAATCCCATCCGGCGTATCCCGGAGTCTGCTGAACATGCCTATGACTTTGAGTTATTATTATTCTTTGACTTTGATAAGTAAAGTATATAAATATATATACATGTCTATAACTTTGATCATATGAACATTTCCTGTGATCTATGACCTGTAAACTATAATCTTGGCTTATCGTTCTCATAAGCCTCCTATAATTGTTGGAGAACCAACTCTATTAACTGTCTATAACTATGATGGATAATTCATAC
>WNNG01000156.1:0-49976 GCA_018208015.1 Medicago ruthenica
GGGTTTTTTCGTGGATTGCTGGGTTTTATTGCGTGTTGGTGTGCGGTTTTGGTAGAGGGAGTTCGTGAGTTTGGTGATGGGTGGTGACTGGTGGTTGTGTGGGATGCGTGAGTACGGAAGTGGTATGGGTTGTTGAGGGTGTTAGGGTTGTGATTGTGGGCTGCTGGTTGAATGGTGGTAGTGTGTGGTGGGGGAAGATGGGTAGGCCGAATTTGGATTGTTGGGAGGTTTGTGTAGAGGGGCCGTACGGCCGTGTGGTGTGAGGTGGGATGTGGGTTAGGAGGCCGTGTAGTGTTGGTGAGGTGGTGGCGTGGTATTGTTGTTTTGATGGTAGCTGCGTGGTTTGGAGGATTTGTACAGTGATAGTGATTGAATCTTTTTTTTGTGTTTTTGGTGACTGAATTCTGAAAATTGGCCTTGGGGTTTTCTGATGATTTTTCTGTTGGTAATTGCCCCCCCTTTCACTGACTGATGCCTTGACTCTATATACACCAATTTGCCATCATTGTCCATAATGGTCAGTAAATGGCAACTTAAATGACAACTTAAAACAAAATAAAGCAATAACAAAGTCTTCTCTACAAAAAATAAAAAAGTCAGCTGTTTAAAAAAGGTAAGTAAATAAAAATAAAAATACTAAATAAAATAACAAATAAAATATTTAAAAGAAATAAAAATAAAGAGAAATAATAATAAAACAAAAAGACGGACCCGGACGAAATTAAAAAAAAAAAATGAGGTATTTTAAAATACCTCTCTGTCGAAATTTCGTCTGAGACGACGAAAAATTCCGAACTAAAAAGACGAGTAAAAAGAAATTTTAGGTCAAAAATTGGGGTATGACAGGTCACATCATCCCACACATCCATGTCCACCGATTGGATGAACGCTCATTCATTCTTTCCAATAGTCATAGTTTTCGCCATCAAAATTGGTGCTCTATTATACACCCCCTTATGCCCTTTACTTGCCATATCGACTCATCCGGTGATTAAACTGTTAGTGAAGAGACCAGGCTCTTGATTCCACTTGTTGGTCTATATGGCAAGATAGAATACACGCTAGAGGGGGAGTGAATAGCATTTTTAAAATATTGTCAAGTTTTTAGCGAAAGCGAGTTTGAAAACAAAATTCACTTATTGGATTTATGCTTGAAACAATAACAATGACAAAAAGATTAAGACAATGTAATGCACAATAAGATTTACTATTGAATTGAGAGATTCAAAGCCAAATCTTAATACAATCAATGATTAATAATTCTCACACAATGTACAAAACTAGACAAATCTCTAACCAAACCTAAGAGCAATTAAATCAACTACACTAATGAACACAAGGTATATGTGTTTGATGAATTGACACTATATTGAAATCAAATGTGATCAATGTGAATTAAGAGAAAACCTAATTCAATGAATTAAGTCAAGTTTAACAAATTGAAACAAGATCACATTCAAATCAATTGTAACAATTCTCAAACAAACATATACTCAAATTAAAAGAAATTAAAGAGGAAAGGGAAGAGAAACGACACCGAGATTTATAGTAGTTCCCCCTTTCATCCTCGCTTCGGGGTACGTCCACTCTTCTTGATGGAAAACGTCTCCACCAAGGACTTCCACTAAAACTGAATGTTTGATTACAATGTGATTACAAGAATTCATTCAAACAACCCTAGCTCTTCAATTCCTATGCAATCACTCCCTCAATCTTCAAATACCCTTTGAAATTGGTGCTTCGTGAAGTATCTGAATTCTCAATCACCCGTGCAATCCTTGAAGCTCTTCACTCGAACTCTTCTTTGGTATGTCCGGTGGTTGGATCCCCTTCAACTCAAGAACTTTAGAAAGAACCCTCAATACTCTTGGAGGTGGAATGAAATTACTCAATTCACTTTAGATCCTTCATTCCCAATCAATATCCTTGAAAGCAATCAACTTACAATCCCTATAGCACTCTAGAAATCTATGACTCAAAAGACCACAATGATTCTTATAAAAAGTGTTTAATCTGAAGAACAAATGGACAATGAGGTTTGGAGACTCTAGAGAGAATAGATGCAAATGATTCAGTTGTTTGGGTGTTATGAGGATATGAGTATATATAGGGAAGAGTGGTAAGTGTAAAAATTTGGCCAAAAACAACACAGTGAATCGATTCACTTAATATGTGATTCGATTCAGACAGCTGATAAGTGCTTAAAAGTAGTTATCTTTTGATATATTTTAAGGCACTTATGTTACTTGTTTTGCAAGTTATCTTAGGATAAGCTCATATTTGTGGTTAAAATGTTAAATTTGTGATCCTATGTCTTACCCCATTTAATTATGCAGGAATTTCATGCTTGGACCTGAATTGAGCAAAGAAATATGAAGTTTTGTTAAAGCCATCGCTACAAGCGCAAGCTTCATCGCTACAAGCGAGCGTAGGCAGGGAAAATCAAAGCCTCATCGCTAAAAGCGCAGGATGCCTCGCTACAAGCGAGCATAGGCAGAGAAAAATGGAAGTTCATCGCTACAAGCGATGGACCGGTCGCTTCAAGCGACCTTAGGCAGGAAGTTTTGAAGATTCCATCGCTATAGCGACAGATCTCGTCGCTATAGCGACCAAGGGCGGTTTAATGCTATATGCTGATGTGGAGCTTCCTCATTGGCCAGAAGTCTGCCGTCGCTACAGCGACAGGCTCGTCGCTTGTAGCGAGCGTACAAAATCTCAGAAGTATAAAAGTTTTTTAGCT
The DNA here is from genome assembly GCA_018208015.1 of Medicago ruthenica. Classification (NCBI taxonomy): domain Eukaryota; kingdom Viridiplantae; phylum Streptophyta; class Magnoliopsida; order Fabales; family Fabaceae; genus Medicago; species Medicago ruthenica. The sequence continues at coordinate 2,741 of WNNG01000156.1, forward strand.
CATTTTTTCTGTATTATGATCTGAATATCAGTTTTTATAACTTCTAGAACTTAAGATTTTTATCTTCCTGAAAGAGAATAGGCCTAAAAAGAGGCAAACTTCATTGATCAAAAGTGATTCAAGTGAAGATTGAACTAAGAAACTTTGAGAAATCAAGTCTTGGCATTTGATCTTCATCTTCCTTTCTACTTTTGTACTGTTGTCATGAGAATGAACAACTAATCTCCTTTGTTGGGATTATTAGGTAATCAATCACTCTTAGTTGTAAACCTTTGATATTTTAAATATATGATTCTAGCATTTTTATATACCATTGAAAATTATTCTTGTTTTCCATTCTTATATTTGATTTAAATGATATTGAAAAATACTTTTGAATCTAGGTTTAGAATAATATTCTATCAAAATAAGAAATTCTAGACATGGGATTTGGTTTTGATAATTACACAAAGTGTTGGAACGTAAAGCTTTCGAATCGTTTAATAGATTGAGAAATCGTCGATTAAACGATACGATCGATCTCACGACGTCATTTGGACACGAATGACGTTGTCGAGTGATACGTGATAATGTCTTATTTAAGAAAAGCTAGAATCCATATTTATGATCAATCGAATACAATCGACGTTTGATTGACGTACTTTAATCCTAACACTTTTTATGCCCTATTACTCTACGTTTTATTTACAATGCTTTTTAAAGTCAAGTAGTGTTAGTAAACAAAAAGATGAAACCCTAACTTAAAATGATAGTCGATGTTGAACGGTTTATGATATCGCGATAATCCCTGTGGAATCGATATAAAAATATACTTGCTTTTGTTAGACAACTAAACTACTAACAACAACAAAAGACAAACAAGTTGACCCATGAAAATTGATACGGATCAAACAAAATTTGAATCAATTCATATGCCCCTAGATGAAGGTTGATACGATTCAAGGAAGCGTGATTCGATTCAACAAGAAAAAAAACCATGACCAGAAGAAAATAGTGATACGAATCAACCAAGACTGAATCAATTCATGATGATACGATTCATCAATTCATGCACATGCAAACAAGGAAAATGGCAGAAACATTTCATGATACGATTCAAAATAGTGTGAATCGAATCAATTGGCCAGAAAATCACTTAGACCATGAAAAATGAATTTTTCTACAAGCAAACGACACACAAGACGTCAAGGGACAATAGGACACACAGAGGCAAGAATTTCTAAGTGCTTTAACAAGAGTCTAGGCTTATACTAACAATAAAACATCATCAAATAAAACTATCTAATGAACATCATCAAAACAAGAACCTATATCTATAGACACAACTTCATTCGACACTTTACAATTTCATTTTCTTCTATCACATGTTTCTTGTGTCCTAAACTTAGGACTTATGACCTTAAATCTACCAACTAAAGAATCTAACATGAGTCTTATTAATTATTCGAGTTTATTTTTTGAAGGAACAATTTTCAGGCCAGTAAAATAAGTTTTCTGTACAAAATATGTGTGGAAGTTAACAAGTGCAAAATCCTTTTTCCTTTTCTACATCTTATTCACTTTTATATGACTAGCTAGTATTTGTTTTTTTCCTTGTCAACAACGTATAACTTTGAGTATTACTTGGTCTGGCACTGACCCAATCGATCTAGTACGAATTTTATACTTTGTCGAACACTGTCCCAACCAAACGTTTAATACGAATTTTGTACTATATACTCAACTCTTTATCTTAGTTTTATTTTATGATCATACTCAATTCAATTTCAAGGTTTTATACTTTTTGGTTAACAGAATACAAAATTAATACAATACAAAATTATTTATTTATCATTTATTTAAAAAAAAATTAAATATGAAAGAACTTTTGTGCTCTTTGGGAGGTTCAAAATATTAAAGACCAATATTGGAGAATATGAAAATGAGGTGGGGCAGGTTCAATCTTTTGTGCTCTTTGGGAGTGAAAAGTTCAATCGAATACTATCGTATAAAACGAATTGGTATTAATAGATAATAATAGATTCCAATTTTGTAATTTAAAGAGTATTTAATTTAAACCTTCCTGGCATTATCTGTTTTGTAAGTTAAATTTGGGTGAATTGTGGTTTACCATCTACCACATCATCGGTTTTGTAAGTCAAATTTCATGAAAATCTAACAGTAAAAAAAATCTTTAAATTACAATATTGAAAACTAAACAAAAAATAAAATTACAAGGATAAACTGAAACTCGGTCAAACAACGGGTGGTGAAAATGCATTAAACCTTAAAAAAAAAATATCAAACCTCAAATGTACAAGTTGGAAAAATGTCAACATTTAAAAGATTAAAGACAAAAACTGATAATATAAAACTGAGGTGACAACTTGGGTTCCCATCAATAAAAGATGGGTAACACAACACATGCTGAGTTGGCACCAATCAAAGTTATTTGTTTGTTTTCTATTATTCTTAATGTTATATAAATACATTGTTTTGATTGGGTCAACTCAACATGTTTAGTATTACCCACCTTTTATTGATAGGTAAACAAGAATTTTCCTAAAAATGAAAGAAAGAACGGAATCTATTTGATGGGACAAGTTCAATCTTTGGGAGTGAAAGTTCAATCAAGTAAGATAGTATAAAACGAATTCGTATTAAACGTTTTAATGGGTCACTCTCATCCAAATTGTGTCATACCTCTTTTTCCATGTTTTTTCTTCAAAAGGGACAGTCTATTCCAAACCTCAATATTGTGCTTTTTTGGGAGTGAAAAGTTCAATCGAAAACTATCGTATAAAACGAATTCGTACTAAACGTTTTAATGGGTCACTATCTCATCCAAGACATCAACTATTATATAAGAAAATCAATATTGAAGCATGTGTTGTACTCATCAAAAGTTGAGTTTGATGAACAATGGCAGAATTAGAAGCTACAATTTCAAATGCAACTTCAACTTCATCAGCTTCAACAAGGTAAATAACTTCAATTTTCAATCACTACTTAAACATTAACTTACTCTGTTTCCCCCGTTTTTAGTAGAACTCTTTTTTTTTTTTTTTTCCATATAAGTGTTTTTTTTAGTCAATTGAAGTTCAATACTAATATAATATTACTAACATTTATTTTCTTGAATTCATTCAACCATTTCTAGATTGAAAGAAGTGGGAAAATTATTTAGCCAATTTTTCCAACTATTGTTTGCAATCATCGGGTTTGCGAAAATGAACACAAGTCAGGGAAAGTCTCAAGTTGATATCAACCCAATTATGATGGCTTTAGTTTTCATGGTTGCTCTTTACTACTTGATTTTGGTGCTTGTGACAATGCTACACCTTCAGATCAAGAGCTTCCTTCCGTCCAAGATGATCATTCTTTTACTTGGAAGTGTTGTCTCATTTCTAGCTTTGATGATAATTTCACCAACAATTGCTTGGATTTATTTGGGTTTGTGGATCTTAATCTTTGCATTGATGTGCTATAAGAATCAAAAAGAACTCTATCAAATGATTCCACAAAGGATCAAGAAAGTATTTGAGGGTGAGACTCAAAGTGGCAATTCAGAGTTACCAGTCTAAAGAAATTGATTTCATTTCTAGCTTTGTGTATCTTGCTTGAGAACAATTTATGTGTTGTATTTTTATTTTGTTGTTATCGTTTTTGTTGAATGAGTTTCTATTTTGTATTTCTAGTAAAAAAAATTAGTTAAGCTTAGGAGACAAATCTAATATTAACCCATAAAATTCATACAAACTTTAAGAGATGAAAATAAAATTTTTTTTTATAAAAATAAAAGGTTTTATTAAATACGAATTTTATACATTCAATTCAATTTAGGGGTTTTATACGTTTTAAACTTTTTGGTTATCGAAGGTCGATTTATTCTGCTCCTCAACGAAATTGTCACATTACTTTATAGTAGAGATTAGACCAGGTCAATTTGCATTACTTCAAAAGAGGTTAATCTACGTGTGCATATGATTGTTCATTGGGGACATTTTGCTCCTTTTCATACTCATTAGTTGAGTTAATAAAGGAGTCTCTTTAATAATAAAATCACTCAAGATAATTCTTTTTTTTTTTTTTTACAGTCACTCAATAATAAAACTTAATTACAGTTTATTAAATTGGTTTTCATATTTAAAAATCACTTCGTTTTAGTCTATCACATAGATTATAAAATTTTAAAAATTATGATGTGACATATTTTAAAAGATGTGTCATATAATCTAATATATAAAATGATCAGCAATCATCTTAACCCAAAATTATAAGACATTGGATTTGTGAGTCTTCTCAATTATATATTGTTCAACCTCAATTTTTTTCATTCAATGTTGGAGTGTGACTCACTTATCATAACATCTCTCAAGTGTAAAACTCTCTATGTTCTTGATCCAACACCAAGAATTTCTTCTGCTCTCTCATCAAGTCGAATCACGACTCTGATACAACTGTTTGACCATAAGTGAGATCCTCACCGAGTTGGATCATTACATTGGGCTCATTGGAGTTTGAGTTAAAAAAAAAAAGATTTGCAATTTTCTTCTAGTAAAATTTGTAGCTGGGAGAGTTTGCAATTTGGCCTATGCAAAAATTGTATGAAAGGATTTGCAATTTTTTCCTTATAAAAATTGCATGTTGAGTGATGAAATCTTATATTGAGATTTTGGACTTATGTAGGAAGTGCCGAACCACAATCAATTTGAAATTTATGTTTTTTTTCTTCTTATTGTTTTTGTGCTTCTGCTTTTTCTTCTAAAGGTTTCTCAATAAAACTCGCCTTACCTTAATAAAAAAATCAACCTCAAATGCACATGTTGAAAAAATGTCAAACATTTAAATATTAAAGACCAGTATTGAGAATATAAAAATGGGGCAGGACAAGTTCAATCTTTTATTCAATTGAGTGTGTGTCTATATATATATATATATTGTTTCAAGTCTCGTAGCTCCAATGTTCGAAGTTTCTAAGCATTTAAAATATTAAAGATTAATATTGAGAATATATAAATGGGGTGGGGCAAGTTCAATCTTTTTTTTCTCTTGAAGTTTTGGTATCACTCTGTTGATGACAGGTGATGGGCAGAGTTGGTTTCAAGTTCCCAATTTTTCTCACATTTGTAGACAGAAAAATGGCTTCTTTTGATGGGAAAAAGTTATTGCAACAATTGACAACAAAAAAATACTAAAACTTTTGTAGAAAAAAATTAAAATTCTGCTACATCATGTAGTTTGACAGCTACTGTTAGTACTCTTATGAATTATTGCTACTTCATCAACACAACTCTGCAGAAACATGTAGAGTCGGTCATTGCTCCCCTGTAGTTTGTATAGTTGTAACTTCCAAAACAAGTAAGTACTTTATGAAATACTAGAATGATTTATTCACATCACAGAAAAAAATGAAAACTATCATTTTTGTTTGAGATCCCCATTTGCAAAAGCCATGGAATCGCCTTTTATCATGATGACTGTCGGACTTTATAAAATAGACATCCTTGAAGTCTCGTTGTGAATGAAGAATCGTTAAATGCTTAATTTCAACTATATCACCATGTCAGATCAAACAAAGTGGTTTAAATTATCTTTAGGATCCATGTAGCATCCAATACAAGCTCAAATACATGACGAGAGTTTACTGCAAGAGAAGCCGGCAAGAATTTACCCTGCAAAAATAAGCGTCGAACCAGAAAACACACGCAAACCAAAAATGCAACAAAAACCAGATTTGTGCTAAAACTAATTAAGACACATAAACTCCCAGAGTAAATTATGTAGTAAATCAGAAGCATCGAACCTGAATACATGTGCATAAATGGGAATGTGCTGAAACAGATATATGCAGAGACAGAGAACACATAACGCAACGGTAACATAATTGCGCAAGAAACAAAAATGCAGAAACAGTAAAGCAAATTTTCACAAAGTACAGAATCTCAAAAACAACCAATTATTGAATGATTTGATGAGTTAGATTGTTTGCTTCACAGTCGCTAAGAGATGACAGTTTCTCCTCATATGAAGACATAAAAATATCCTACCAACTATGACTTCACTCCTTCAACAAACTGTCCATCAACAAACTTAATTTCTCCCCACTTCTCAATCTCTTCTCGTGAACAAGAGACTCAATGATTTTCACTTACCCAAAGTGTTTATAATTGTTTCCCAACTCTAGAATCTACCCCCCAAAAGTAACCTTACAAATCTAGATACACTATGTCTATCATCAAACAATTTGAATAATATTGTTCCATTTTCAATACTTTTCCAAAATTCAAAACTTGGACTCTCTATCCCTAGCACGGTAATAGTCAACTATCACTAAACTTTAAATCCAATGTCAATTACAATTTTCCTGTACTGATAAAATTCCCCAGTTTGAGATATTCAAAGTTCTTTAGACTTTAGTAACTTGGCCTATTAATGCCAAGTATTTTTTAATTTTTGGTACAAATGACAAGTATTTCTAATTAGCAGATACCACTCAGCATCATCATGATCAGTCACTCCATTATTTCTTTACCTTCTCACAATTATCCTTGTTCTTACTGGTCTAGTTATCTCGGTTTTTGTGTCATTGATCATCCTAACTAGTCCGATATGGATACCAACCATCACACTTTCTTGCTCATCACCGCAATGTCCGTTTGTGGATTCGTTGTTGCTATGGTGGCTACCCTTTTTCAGGCTTACCGCTATGCAACGCCAATGAAAAGGATCTCGACATGGTTTTAAATTGCAATCTACGACCACAATTGAAGGATTTCTATATTATGTATTATTTAAATCAATTTCTTCATGTTCCATCTATTACAAAAGATTTGATGTCAGTGTCAAAATTTGCTAATGATAATGCAGTGTACTTTGAATTTCACTCTACTATGTGTCTGTGAAATCACACGCCACAAAGCAAGTGCTCTAGAAAGTTGTAAGGATCCCTGGCTGCAGAGACCTATTATATAGTCTTTATAGATGCTTCCACAAAGTTCACTTGGCTATATTTCCTCAAAGACAAATCTAAAAGCACTATCTGCTTTTACTCAATTCCTAGCCTTAGTTTAAAAACCAATTTCCTACCACTATATAATGAGTTCAATATGATTGGGGTGGTGAGTTCAGGTCCTTTTCTGAATTGTCAACCGATGTAGGTATCTTACATAGAATAACCTGTCTTCATCCCTCCCATCAAAATGGTACGGTCGATAGAAAACATAGACAGATAGTTGATGAGTTGAGACTGGTCTAACATTCTTTGCTCTTCGAATGTACAGTTTAAGAAGATGGTCGTTTAGGAAGAATTAAAAAGGCAGATCACATTCAGCTCCAAAAAAACGAAACATACCCAAAATGTAGTTACAAAAAAAGAGAAAGATACTAAATACCAACACTTCTCTTTATGCACACTTGCCTTTTGTATTCTGTGATCTTTCTTTTTCTACTGCTACCGACCTAAGAAATACTTTAATTATCCCCTTTCTTGTATCCGTAGTATTATATGCAGAAGAGGAGGGATACTCTTGAGAAAACAAGCATGGAATTGAGAATCACACTTATGTTTTTACACAATTTTATTTTTCAGCATACAATGGATGTACAAGTAAACTTTAAGGTATAGATTAAGTGAATAATATTATTCTTACCAATTATATGTTAACTGCTTGTTGTTCGTTTTACTTAAATTTGGGTTTAATATTGTTTTTTATTACTTTAATTGATTACTATATTTTTCTATTAAAATTTCTATTAGAAACAATTGTGTTCAATGAGTAGTTGGTATTAACACTCTTTGTTACAAGAGACGTAGAAGAGAGTGTTAGTAAAACAAAAAACTCCATTTTATCCATTGTTTCCCTCTTTTGTTATAGAGATATATGCAACCTGCATAATTGAAATGTTGACAATGGTAAGACGCATGCGAGAATAGAAAGAGTGGCAACGACCTCGCTTGCCACCTACGTACGGAGGTCTGATTTGTGTCGACGGTGGAGATTTTGGTCGGTTCTGATTTGTGTCAATATCAATTTTGTTAATATATTGGGCTCCTAAATAGATAGCATAAGAGCATTTCAAAAAGATTTTGATGTTGTTTTTGAGCAACTGAAATGGTTTCAAAGATAGCATAATGGCTATTGAATTTGTCCTGTTTTATCATGTTAATGATGATGCATAATACTAATGCATATCAACTTTTGTTTCTGTGGTCATTCACGACGGAGCGTAAGGTTTTTGAAGTTTGTTTTTTGTCTTACTGGCCCTTGTTCGTCTTGTGTAGAGACTCTGTTATTAATAAATTTTGTCGTTAAAAAAAAACTAATGCATATCTACTAAATTTATCTTGTGATTGTGTTTATAAAGAATACACATTAGAGCTATGCTACTATCAATAAAAGGTTAATTACCTCCGTTTATAATTAGAAGTGTCAAAGAAATCTAAAACAAGGCAAGAAGTGGGTTGTATAAGTCTTGCTAAGCCTCAATCATGATCATTTTCCCTTGTAAAAAAATTCTAATTTTTTTTATATAGACATATTTTGACGTCTTAAATATGACCGTAAAAAATCATGAAAAAATTTAGCTTATATGTCGTTTTTTTGGACTTCGCGTATTTTATAGGGTCATAAATAATAAAAATCTCAAATTACAGGATAAAATATGTGTTTTTTTTATTCTACAAGTTCTTTTTTCCGACTTCGCATATATTACAGAGTCAATTTCAACATTTAACCCAATTTTTATTCATTCCTTGTCTATTTCTTATCACTCTGACGTTTGTAGTGATTATATCCCTAGAGGTCACTTGACACATCTTGTAGAAAGCTTAGCACAACCACTTAGTTGTCTGGTTAGGGTGAGTTGATATGGTTTCAAGCTATTTTCACATTTTTAGCTATTTAGAGAAAATTCTCCAGTTTGTTGCAAAGTTCAACTAAAACAAGCATAAACTCACCTAAAGACTCACAAAATTACTGAGGAAAGACTCTAAAAACATGGTATGATAAATTAACATCACATACCAAACCTTATTTCGTGTAAAGGAAGAGAGACATTAAATCACATTAACACCAAAATGTATACATTTGATTTGACATAACTAAGGTTGATAAGATATTTGACATGTTATTAAAAGATCACACTACTAGAAAGATACCAAACAGGGACGGAATTTTGGGACGGAAAAAATTTCTGTCACAAATATATTGATTCGAGACGGATTTTGCGACACTTTTTTGTCCCTAAAATTGATTTTAAATTTTAATCATTTATTTGGGACGGAAATTTAATTCCATCTCAAATATGTGACAGATTTGCGTTTTTTGTCCCTCTTTTGAGACGGAAGTGGTGTTTCCGTCACACCCTTCCCCAAAATTTATTAGAAAGAATTGGAGGGAATATTCGCGCCTTTATTTGGGACAGAATGTTAATGTATTTCCGTCTCAAACCGGCTAATATTGAAATTTCTTAGGGTGATAACTGGCGCCGATTGTTGGGGCGGAATTTTCTACTCTTTTTCCGTCACAATGTATTAATATAATATATTTTTTTTTTGTTTTTTATTAGATTTTTATTTTGACAAGTTATTATGATTTTTACTAGCATTATAAAAAATAATTATTTATTTAATTATATTAAAAATAAATAAATTCTTTTAAGAATTTTTTATTACATCTAATCAATATTAAATTTTTCACTATTTTTATAAGATTAATTTAACGCACTGAGGATTTAAATTTTTCTACATGTGCATTCAATCAAATCGTAGAGAGGTATTTTAGAAATTAAACTAACAAAGTGATATGATGATGTGATTTGATGATGTGATTTGATTGGATGCATCTGTAAAAAAAGTTTTACAATATTTGTGTATAAAAATTAAATCTTATTTCTAAAACAAAATTAATTATTTGTATAACATACTCCATATTTTAATTTTTATTTGAATTATTATTATTTAAAAATTTAAATAACTAACTCATATAGAAAAGCCTATAAAAAAACTCAAAATATTCCTTTAAAAAATTTATTAAAAAAAAGTAGAAATGAGATAATCAATATATAATATAATCTATCAAAAGATGGAAAAAAAATAAAAAACTAATCGAATATTTAAATGAAAATGTTGTAAAGTAATAAAATAAATAAACTAATCCCCTCAAAAAAAATTAAATAAGTGAAAAGGAGGATAGAAAGAAACTTGTCCAGATCTAACCATCAGAAAATCCTAAATCCCTCTCTCTCTCTCTCTCTCCAATCTCACCACCAGTCCATCACCATGGTAGAAAGAAGCTTGCCTCTCGCCATCTCCCTCCCGTTATCTCGCCGTCGCCGCTGGCTATCTTTGGTATGTCACTTCTAACACATTTGTTTTGGGTCTCTGATCTTTTTCCTTCTAAATCCTATGTTAAAAAATTGCTAATTTTCTTGAGTCACCACCCTTTTCTCAAGCTTTCAGCTTTAATAATTTTAGTAAATATTTTCTTTTCTCTATTATCTTTGGTATGTCGCTGCTTTTTGTGTTCTTCAGGGTCATATGGGTTTGGTTCTTGCAGATTTGTGGTTTTCTGTTTGTTGCGGTATAGTTTTATGTGTTGTGTAATAGATTAAATTAAGAAAGTGCGTTGTGACATTCCTTACTACTTTTCTCGAATCAGTTGGTTGAAATCTTTACTTTTAAAGGGTAAGCATGGTTTCTATCACTCTAACAATCCTATTTTTCTTTTAGTTTGCCTATCTTTTTGTATTTTATGCTCCTTTACTGTTGTTATATAAACAGACATTGATGTAGGATTTTAATTTTTTAGCAATACAAATACTTTGCTAAAAAATATAATTAATTGTGTGTAATTATGTGAGAATATTCCAGAAACCCCTATGCATAAAATACAACCAGTTTAACTATGCATCTGATTTCTTTTATAAACTGAAGTGTGTGCTTTGTGCTTGAATTTACTTGTTTATTTGCAATCATTTCACAATGTTATAACTTCAATTTATTTTCAATATTATTTTCTTTTGTTATTTTTATTAATTGTAGAAAGGGTACAAATGGATTGGTGGACAAGATGCAACTATGTGCGAATTTAAAGCTAAGGAACTACTGAGAAAGATAATGTCGAGGGTACGTGAAAAAGTGCACGAAAAACCAAAATGGATTATTGAAGTTGTATGAGCAGAACTGATTGCACAGTGGGAAGATGAAGATTACCTGACATTAAGATGTGTGGCAAGCACAAATCGTCATTCCGATACTGGTAGTTCATTGCACACCCAAGGATCTAAGAATCAACTAAAGCATGAACTTGATTTGGTAAGTTTTATTTTAATTTTGATAATATCTTAAATTGTTTTCTTATAATATTCTTAACATCTGAATATCTATAAACAAGTGCAGAATAAGAAGTTAGGAAGAATACCATACAAAGGTGAACTATTCAAAAAGTTTCACACTAGGAAAGGGACACAAATTTTTGTAGATAAGAGATCAAGTGAAGCATATGTGAGTATTAAGTTATTTTGTCCTTTAATTTTACTTGGTTTGTGCAAGCACGAAAAAGTCTAGACTCTAGAGTTGTAAAAAAAGCAGAATTTGTACTTGCAGTGATGTCAAGTTTGTTGTTTAAGTAATTTAATGTTTAATGGATGTCAAACTATTGTCCTGTTATGCTTATTGTCCTATTACTATTTCTTTAGGTTAATGTAATTATACTTGCTGTCCATTCATTCTATTTAATTCTCTTTTTTTTTTTCCAACCTGCTACTTTTGCATATAAGAAAATGTGGTACTTGAAACAATTCATGGTAAACAATTCAGGTGATAACATTTGTATGTAAAACAATTCATGTACCTTAACATAATTCCATCGTTCTTCAATGATCTTGTTGTTTACTTATTCAATGATCTGTTCGTTTAATAACCAATACATAATAATAGGACATAATGGTTTGACTATCAATGATATGGTTTTGTTTTTGTTGTTCCTAGACCATTAGCAATCTCCTAGTTTGTAATTTTTATTTTTCCAGGATAACTTCTTAAATCTATGTTCACAAGTTGGGTCTCAATCTCAACTTTCTGGTTCTGGTAATGATGAGAGTTGTACTCAACCTAAGCCTGTTGATTATGATACTCTAATGATTGAAGTTGTTGGAGGAAGAAATGCAAAGGGTATATGAACTTGGTTTTGATGGAATCATGCGTGCTCGTGCCTCAATTTCTAAGTCGAATCAATATTTGAATTATACCATGTGGTATAAGTAGAGAGGTTGAAGCATTGTATGTGTTATGCTTATTATGATGGAATATTTAGTATTCAAAGAATGGATATGTAGTTGGATATTTTATAGCTACTTTCAAATAAATTATCTTTTGAATGGATTGATTAAACTTTGTTGGTACCTACTCCTGAGAGATTCTTATATGTTATGTTTAGTATTGAAAAAATGGACAAGCAGTCGTGTATGAATTTATAGAATTATACAATTTAAAGTGATAATTTTATTAAAATTTGTGACAAATTGAAATTTCTTTTTCTGTCATAATTTAATATATTTGTGACGGAATTAATATTATGTTTTTCGGCCCAACGAATCAATAAATAATAAATCAAAAATAAATTCTGTCAAAAACCATATCCCAAAGTTGGGACGGATTTAGTAATTTCGTCAGCATTTTGGGACGGAATGAAGGAGTCATGTTTTATTAAACAAATATATTTTGTCCTTGATTTCGTCTCAACTCTGCGACGGATAGTAATATTCCATCCCCAAATTATTGCGACAAGCGTTTTCGCGGCTAAATTATTTTGTTGTATATTCAATCCCAAATTTTGTTTGTGACAGAATTTTGAACTACTGTGCGACGGAATTAGAAGTGTCAAAGAAATCTAAAACAAGGCAAGAAGTGGGTTGTATAAGTCTTGCTAAGCCTCAATCATGATCATTTTTCCTTGTAAAAAAATTCTAATTTTTTTTTACATAGACATATTTTGACGTCTTAAATATGACAGTAAAAATTCATGAAAAAATTTAACTTATATGTCGTTTTTTTGGACTTCACGTATTTTATAGGGTCATAAATAATAAAGTTCTCAAATAACAGGATAAAATATGTGTTTTTTTTTTATTTTACAAGTTCTTTTTTCCGACTTTGCATATTTTACAGAGTCAATTTCAACATTTAACCCAATTTTTATTCATTCCTTGTCTATTTCTTATCACTCTGACGTTTGTAGTGATTATATCCCTAGAGGTCACTTGACACATCTTGTAGAAAGCTTAGCACAACCCCTTAGTTGTCTGGTTAGGGTGATTTGATATGGTTTCAAGCTATTTTCACATATTTAGCTATTTAGAGAAAATTCTCTAGTTTGTTGCAAAGATCAACTAAAACAAGCATAAACTCACCAAAAGACTCACAAAATTACTGAGGAAAGACTCTAAAAACATGGTATGATAAATTAACATCACATACCAAACCTTATTTCGTGTAAAGGAAGAGAGAAATTAAATCACATTAACACCAAAATGTATACATTTGATTTGACATAACTAAGGTTGATAAGATATTTGACATGTTATTAAAAGATAAATAGTTAAAATTGTTTGAAGATCATAAAATTATAAAGCATGAAGATAGATATGGCAGAAAATATTGTAAATTTCACAGCATGTTTTGCTATGTCACTAATAAATGTGCACGTTTCAAGAATTTAATTCAAATATATTTGATGGAAGGAAGATTAAAATTTTCTAACAAACCAAAGTAAGGTATGAATGTAAACACAAAACCCCTTTGAACTGATAGCGCAGCCAGATTGCTTGCAATGCAAGCTATGAGTTTGTTATGAATGTAGGGTTTGAAAAATTGAGAGAAGAAGGAAGAGATTATTGTTGTAAGTTATGTGTATTCATTAGATTATGAAAGTAGTTACAACATTGCCTTTATATAGGACTTATTCACTTGCTTGCTTAGTAAGAAATCTAAACAAACTAACAAACTTAGTTAGATCTCCTAACTAACTTGTAACAAACTTATAACCATGTTTTAATCCAAACAAACTTGAATTAAAACTAATCAAACTAATTAAACTTGATTTAAAACTAACATCCTTTCTTTATTCAACTTTTCCAACTTTACCATACCAATCAAGCTTCTAAGCTTGTTGAACCTGTCAATCTTAACAGCTTTTGTAAACATGTCAGCAAGCTGCAAATTAGTAGAGCAATGTATGATCTTGAGAGCCTCCTTATTCACTTGTTCTTTGAGAAAATGGAACTTTGCTTCAATGTGCTTGCTTCTTCCATGCATCACTGGATTTTTGGCTAAGTTTATAGCTGATTTGTTGTCTATAAACAATGCAATAGACTTGTAGACTTCGATCTCCATTTCCTTTAGTATAGATTCAAGCCAAACTGCTTGACATGTTGCTAAGCATCCTGCAATGTACTCAGATTCACTGGTTGATAGAGCTACTATTGGTTGCTTCTTAGCACACCATGATATAGGAGCATTCAGAAACTTAAACAAGTAGTCTGTGGTGCTCTTTTTGTCTTGCCTATCTCCACACCAATCAACATCTGAGTATGCAATTAACTCCACATTAGCTTCGTTTATACATTTAGCAAAAAAACCTCAAAGATTCGCCCAATGTGTGGATTTATGATTTTGGGATAGAGAGAGAAGTTTTGGGGTAAATGCGAAACTGTAGAAATGAGAAAGTTTCTTATTTCGTTTTATATATAGGCAGGTTTCAGATTTTATAATCCTAACTCTATTTGAATTATAAAATCCAAATGACAGTTTTGAAAAAAAAATTAGGGCACGTGGGAACTTCATAAGATGGAAAAAGTAATAGTCAAAACATTTCATAACTTAGAAGTGTTTTAACGGAAAAGTGATTTTGCGAGTTTTACATATTGGATATACTTTATGAAAACTAAGCCAAAAGAGAATAGATCGTAAAACACATTGGCTACAATAATGAATGTCATAATTATGTAATTAATGTGTTTATTTTTGATAATCAACAAATTCAATGATTCAAATATTTAAGTAATTAATAAAATGTTTAAATATGATTTTAGTCCTGACGTCATACGTGGTTCAATATAATCACACTACACATGGCCCAATAAACTGACACTGGGGACTAAAATAATAGATTTTGAATGTACAATGATCGAATCCAAACTTAAAACTTACAGTGATTAAAACCAAAAATGTTATAATTGCAGACTAAAATCGTATTTAAACTTTAATATAATTAGAGAATTGATAAACCCTAATAACCAAACTTAATTAACATAAAACATAAATTAATCCAAGATGCCAAATTGATTCGATTGATGATTTCTGAATAAGAATGTTGGAACCCCTTTGAGAAAGGTGGGATCTTTGGAAAGATTCAATCATCAATTGGATTCTAAATCTTCTATCGTGAAAATTGGGGTTTCCAACCAATTTTCACAAACCATTAATTGAGTCAATTAATAATAATAAAAATTACTACCTCCGTTCCTTTTTAATTGTCACTTTTTGACATTTTACACAAACCAAGATAATTAATAAATGTCACTACTTTTGATACAATAATTTATACTTTTA
This sequence comes from Medicago ruthenica, assembly GCA_018208015.1. Classification (NCBI taxonomy): domain Eukaryota; kingdom Viridiplantae; phylum Streptophyta; class Magnoliopsida; order Fabales; family Fabaceae; genus Medicago; species Medicago ruthenica. Next base: position 18,333 of record WNNG01000156.1, read on the forward strand.
CTATAATAACCTTATTCATTTAATATATCATCTCATATATTTCTCTCTCCGTAATAAATAACTAAGGATAAAATTGGTAAAACATTATTTAAAGTTGCATTGAACTTTGAAAGTGACAGTTAAAAAGAAACAAATTTTTTCTTCAAAAGTGACAATTAAAAAGGAACAGAGGGAGTAAAAGAGATAAGGGTTAAGAAAATGAACACAAAGTTTTATAGTGGTTCACCTACATCATAATAACAGGCTTATCCACTCTTAGTGCAAAGACATTGGAGTTTTTTTTTCCCATAATTGAATGTAAAGGGTTAGATGAAAGGTCACAATAAAATCCCTAACTCCTTTAGCTGAAGCAAATCACCCATTGAATCCTTAAGCATTCAATTTATTGATTTAACCTTCAACAAAACAAATCTTGATCACGAGATAAAACTTAAATTCACCAAGTTATTTGACAACTTCCACACTCCAACACTTTGATCATCACCAATCTCCAACCAATTTTTTATGAATACCAAGAAAAGAAAATCACCAATTCCCGATTCAAAGTGAAAGATTATCCAATCTATCTTATGAAACAATTTCCCTTAATTGTAAAACCCTGGAAAATCTCAATCTTATGTACAATGATTTTTCCTAATCAAAGTAACCATCAAGATTCATGATATATATGAATATCTAAAAAAAAAAATCAAAGAGGTGAAGGGTTAAGTGTTTGAGATAAGAGAATGAAAAAATTTCGTACTTTAGAAAAACAGTGAATTATGACTTATAAAACTTTTGAAAATAGAAGGAGTAAACTCATTAAAAATACGACGAAAATACTAGTGAATCGATTCACATATTCACAGAAAATATGGAGTGAATGAGTTCATAAGCTTGTAAGGCACAAGTAAAGGAAGACATGAAATTAATTATGTGATGGAAACGATCGGAATGAGGCATTGAGAGAGTTGGAGGGGGAGGCATACCATGAGGAGGAGGGCCAAAGTAACTCCAATAGTTGCAAGGCCATGGCATAGAAGTTTAATAAAAATTTCCATTGGCCATAGAGTGATACGAAGATTAAATCTAGTTATCTTAAAAAAATCCTTAGAATTAGATTCTGTTTGGCTAGTTATTTAAGTTTTTATTTTTATTTTTATAAATACTAGTTATTTAAGTTAGTTTCTAATTAACTTCCTTAACTAATATACGAGCTTATTAGATTGAAAAAGTTTAATTGTGTTTGCCTCAATGATTTATACTCCGTTTAATTTTTGAAAACTTTTTCTAAGATACGTGTGTAACGGTTTATTATCACCACAAAACCTAGCCGCCGCTCCAAACACTCCTTTTCACTTCTCCTTTGGTGTTTCTTTTGCGATTATAGCGTCTTAGTGTGATACATTGTTTTGTTTGTTGTCTTTGGTGGGGTGTTCTTTTGATCGGATTAGCTAGCTTCGATCCAATGCAAATTCAACAATGGTTTTGGCATCTTCAACATTACAGATTTTAGAGGCGGATTTATTATTTTTTGTTTTAGCAAGTTTTAACTTGCTCCCACCGGATGTATTGTACCAATTTGAGTGAATGAATTATGTTGTTTTAGACCAAAAAAAAAATGTATGTGTTTATTTCAACTTTATTTCAACTTGCTAATAAGAAGATGTGAGACTATAAAGAAAATATAAAAAAAAATGAAGAAGTTAAAATAGAATATATTACTAAAAAACCTTGAAATTTCGGTACAAGAAGTGCCAAAAAAACCATCAAAGAGAGTATCAGATTACAACACAATCAACGAGAAAGAAAAAAAAGGGACAAAACTACATTACAACTGAATACTCAAACAAGATAAAGGGTTAAGCCACCAAAAATGACAAGTAAAAGCAAAATTTGGACGATTAGCTTTCAACCACCAATATGATTGCAGTTTAACTTTGTCAAGTAATTGTTGTAATGAAGCCTCATTTTCATGAAAAATTGGAGCATTTCTTTCACTCCAAATCACTCACATACATGACAGCCTAATGAGATTAAGAGCTAAGCGTATACTCTTTAGAAACCCACCTAAAGCCTCAAACTTAAGTAAATGACCAGATATATGTTTAGGGTGAACCATAGTGACACCAAGCCAGTTAAAAAATTCATACCAAAGTTTCCCAAAAAAATCACAAGAGAGGAATAAGTGATCTACATCCTCCATCATGCCACAGCTACCCACGCAAAGATGAACATTTGATTGTAGGTTGTGTCTCCTAATTAAGTTGTCTGTTGTAGGTAACCAATTACGCAATAGATGCCAAACAAATAAACTGACTTTGAGGAGAACCTCCTTATTCCAAATTGCACTTGTGAGATCAAATGCAAAGAAGTTGTTCCACGAAATCAAGTCGTTATAACCACTTGAAACATTGAAAATTTTGGAAGCATGCAATTGCCAAAGCCACATGTAAGGAAGATTATGCTGTAAACCAATATTAACTAAAATCACACTACACTCCCTAACCTTATCCTCCTCCTCCCAAGCTAGTAACATTCACCTCCACTTCCACACATCACCATCCGTCCCCCACCCAAGAGAATACATTTCAGCCACCATAGCCATTTTATTATCAGCTAAATAAAAAGACGACTAAAACTACTCTTAAACACCACATTGTCTATCCACTGATCCCACCAAAATAAAGTTTGAGTGTCGTCACCTACCTCCCACACAATTTTATGCTCAACCCACCGCCCGACTCCCACTCCAGCCCCACCTCTAATGCTATTCCACCACACTGAATTAAACATGCCTTCATCCGCAATAACCCCTCCAACCGCACCCTATCTTGCAACAATAACTTTATACCAGAAACTCCTAGTCTCCACCCTCATCCTCCAACACCATTTTCCTAATAAAGCCAAATTATATTCCCTAATCCTTGGAAACCCAAACCCTTCATCATCCTTTTTAGAACAAATAGTGTTCCAATTAATCCAACAAACTTTCCTCACTTCCTCACTCAAATGGTATGAAAATAAAATAGTGAAAACAACTTTTTGACATTTTCATTGTTTTTTTAAAAATGCATACTTTTATTCAATTTAAAAGTCTAATATCTCTTTATTTATTTTTTTCAAAAAGTTGAATGGTTAGAAATTTACCTCTTAACATAAGTAAGTAAAAAATCTGAGATTTGATATCTCTACCAACTGAGCTAAGCTCACCAACAAATCTAATATCAACAAATAAAATTAATACACATTTTAAGGTATGAAAATAAAAAATATTTTTATAAAATTAAAGGGTTTTAAATCATACATATATTTGCGTAAAAAAAAATCTTAAATATATAAAGCGTGTTCAGTTTGCATTGAACTCACTCTATTGAAAAGCAAATTCGAAGCGTTGAAAAATAAGTTGGCAACATCTTTGCGGGACACCAACCCAATTGAACGTTTGATTCGAATTTGTACTATATTTACACTCAATTCAATTTTGGGGTTTTATACGTTTTAAACTTTTTAATTAAATTCTTATCATTTATAGAAGGTTGTTATATTATGCTCCTTAATGAAATTGTCACTTTACTTTATAGTAGAGATTGAAGAATGTTATTTGAAAAACTATTTTTCGAGACAATTTGTTGAACAAGAAAATATACTAAGAAATGTAAGTATTGACACAAAAACTAAAGCAAGAGAAAGAGGAAGTAAAATTACAATGTAAATATGAGAGATTTTTTTTTCATAAAATGGTTGTTTAAATATTATTTCTCGTTGAGATTAAACGAGTTCAATTTGTTTTATTTCAAGAGAGGTCAATCCGTGTGTGCATATGATTGCTCGTTGCGGATATTTTGCTCCTTTCAATTCGTATTAAACGTTTTAATGGGTCACTTTCATTCATATTGCTCCAAGTCTCGTAGCTCCAATGTTCGAAGTTTCTAAGCATTTAAAATATAAAAGATTAATATTGAGAATATAAAAATGGGGTGGGGCAAGTTCAATCTTTTTTTCCCTTAGGGAGTATAAAACGAATTCGTATTAAACGTTTCAATGGGTCACTGTCACCGTTAACCCAAATTATGTCAAAGCTCTTTTTCTATGTTTTTTCTTCAATAAAGACAGTCCAATGCTACAGTTTCACATCAAGAACTTCCTTCCATTCATGATGGTCATTCTTTTACTTGGAAGTGTTGTTTCAGTTCTAGCTTTGATGATAATTTCTCCTACAATTGCTTGGATTTTTTTGGGCTTGTGGATCTTCATCTTTGCTTTGATGTGCTATAAGAATCAAAAAGAGCTCTATCAAATGATTCCACAAAGGATCAAGAAAGTATTTGAGGCTGAGACTCAGAGTGGCCAGTCTAGTGAAAATGATTGCATTTGATTAAGTAAAATTTCTATGTGTATCTTGCTTAAGAACAATTTATATGTTGTATTTTTATTTTGTTGTTATCGTTTTATATGTTCTTTTGAAATTTGAAATATCCTATAATAGCTATTGTCAAATAATTAATTAATATTGCATGGTTTTCTTCTTGCTGAATATATTTTGTTAGCTGTGTGTCGAAGTGGAAGTCTTTTTTATGGTATAATAATAAATTATTTATTTTTTGGTAAAAAGTGTGTATTTGAAATTAATAAGTGCAAAATCATCTTTCTTTTTCTACAAGTTATTCGCTTTTATATGACTAGGTAGTATTTGGGTATTTTCCATGTCAACATTTATATGATAAAAGACGACGCGTTTGTGTGTGGTTTAATACGTTTGAAACCCTTCAATAAAACAAAAATATTGAAACCCTTCAATAAAACAACAAAAATCGATATATGTAGCTTGCTTTAGAACAATTTGTGTGTTTGCTAAATGAAGTTCTAGTTTTTGTGATTTTGTTGTAAAATGCTCATTTTAATTTTGTCATATAATGTAATAGGTATTGTCAGATAATTGATTGCATGGTTTTCTTCTCACCGAGCTATATCAAATATAAATTTGACACACAAATCATGAGTAAACTTTTCAAGCGAGTTAAGTTCATTTTCCTCGAAGACCAATATTAAAAGAATGATTCTACTTCAAATACTAGAGCTCGAAGATCATATTTGAAATAGAAACATAGGAGAATTCGAAATAAGTAGATCATTTGAAATTTCAAACGGTATAACTTCTAAAAACCTATCATGTCGAAATGTAACAAAGAAGTCTTTTTGGGAACGGTTTTTTGTGCATCAGCATTAAAGGTGTGTTTGATATGCTAAAAAGTACGTATTTGACATAACAATACAAGAATCTTAGTATTAAAGGTGTGCTTTAGCATTGTGGTGTAGTTTAGTAGGGACAAAAATTTCAGTTTTTATCTTGTCCCTTGCCTCCAATTTGTCATGTCCCGAAACAATTTTACAAATCAAACAATTCACAACTGGAATTGTCATGTTTTGTCCTTCATTTTTTTTAGCAAATCAAACACACCATAAAAATTCAAAGTACACGAAGAAACTTGCAGAAGAAGACTGACTCCAAAGAAGTTAGAAAAAACATGACATTTATGCATTGCACGAGTTAATTTATCTTTCTTTTCTACAAATATATAATAACATCAAACTTCATACAAAAGAATTCATTTCCATTCCACAAAAACTTGTTTACTAGATAACACATCCGCTCTCATTTGATAAACATCCTACAGACCGTTGTTGAAACAAACCATGTTTTTACTTTATCGTCGTTTCTTGCTTCCCAAACTTAGGACTTGTAGTCTTAAGTCTATCAACTAACTAAAGAATCTAACTTGAGTCTTAATTAATTATTCCAGTTCATTTTTGGAAAGAAAAATTTTCACGCCAATAAAATAAGTTTTTTTGTACAAAGTATGTGTGGATGTTTTCTTTTACAAGATGACGTGTGTGGAAGTTAATAAGTGCAAAATCCTTTTTCCTTTTCTACATTTTATTCACTTTTATATGACTAGCCTGTATCCGGCACTGTCCCAATCAAACGTTTAATACGAATTTTGTACTATACACTGACCCAATCGATCTAGTATTTGGATATTTTACTTGTCAAAAAAACATAAATATTAAATAAATAATAACCCAGAATTGAATTGAGTATATGGTATAATATTCGTATTAAACGTTTAATTCGGCCTGTGTCCCACAAAGTATAAACACGATTAATGCAAACTGAACACGATTTATATTTAACGTTTTTATCAAATGCCAGCTTAAATGACTAGCCAAACAAGAGTCTATTTCTACAAATTTTAGGGCATCTCTAATAATAGTCCTATTAAGTGATTGTTTAAGTGGACTCTCATATATACACTTTTTTATTTTAATGTAAATACTTAATAAGTACTCAGTTACTTCAACTAAACAACTCTTGGAAAACTATTGAATGAGTCTCCTGATAAATTTACATCATTAACAATTTATACATGTGGTAGGAGTGGGAACAAGTCGGACTGTCCGACAGGGGCCTATAGTCTAGCCTATTTAATGCCTAACTTGGCTCAGCTCGTTTAATGAGAAGGCTAGGCTCAAGTTTTTTTTATAAAGTCTGTTAAATTAAATAGGTTAGGCTAGCCTATTAATATTGTTGAATTTTTTTTATAAACTCAAGTCTTCACAAAAATATATTTAAAGCGAAAAAAATTTGGCGGTCTAATGTGAGGCCAAAAAAATTTGAGGGTCTAAAGCCCTTGCTTTAGTGGCAGCCCCCTTGGGCCGGCCTTGAACATCTCTCTATTATGTGGTTTCAGAACATTGATATGTTGCTACTAGTCATCCTCTTGGGCTTTGTTTGGAAGTTCGGAGGGGAGGGGAAGGGAGGGCTTAAGAGGGTGGGAAATATTGGAGAAAATGGTGAAATGTTTCACATTTTTTGAAAGAGCAATTTTTTAGAGAATGATAAATTAATGCTTATGATTAATATATTTTTAATTTTAAAAATATTATAACAACAAATATTAAATTTGAAGAATTCATATAAACCCTCCAAAACCTCCAAAAACTCTTCTTCAATACAATTTTTGAGTTCACCAAATGAGGGGAGCTTTGTATTATGAAGAAAAACGAACCCCCAAAACCCTCCCTTCCTAATCTTCCTAATGTCTTCTATTTCTTTCACTTGCTCCTTCCTTTTTTCCTAAATCCTCTGTTGTTTTTGGATTTCCAAGTTGTTGTATTTGGATTTCCAAATTCTATTTTGAAAGGGACTATCTACCGAAGTTGTTACTAGGTTGAGTCACGACCAGGTCGCTCTCTTTAAGACGTTTCGCGGCACTACCCAAAATTGTGCAAGGCAGACTATCAACCACGCCGCCTCCAGGAGAAAATAAGCCCAGCTACAACTGTGCGGTTAACTACTGCACTGTAGAAAACCGTTCGAGATTTACACATCCAATATGATACTAAGACCACTCTTTAATACTGAAACCACTTTCTAATATGGTACTGTGACCACTCTATTATGGTGCTAAGACCACTCAAATATGGTGTTATCACCATTCTAACCTTTGAGCTCTCCAAAATATCAATATGGTACTAAGACCACTCAAATACGGTGATACCACCGTTCTAACTTTTTAACTTCTCCAAAAATAGAAAAATATAGAAAGAATATTTATATATACCGTTAAGATCATTCTTAATTCCGACGGGACATTATTATTTCAAAAGGGACTATGATCTTAAAAGTACTCTTTATTCCGAAGGGACATATATTATCGAAGGGACTATGTTCTTAAGACTTTTCTTATTCCAAAGGGACATTATACCGAATAGGGACTAAGGTCTTAAGAACACTCTTATATCCGAAGGGACAGAAAAAGGAGATAAGGAGAAGAATAGCTCGTTAACACAAGCTGGAGGGAGAAGAGAGAAAGAGTTCTCGACAACTCAATAGAACTCTTTGGTGTGATTTTTGAACTGAGTGGAGTCCTCTATTTATATAGAGATTTTGTAACTGTTTTAGCTAAAATTGCGGTAGCAGTCACTCTAATGGATAAGATCAAAAAGAAACTTCATCACTAATCAGTTCAACAACATTTGTGGATAAGATAAAAAATAAACAAATCCACAAAAGTGGAGGAAACAAACTCATTGGATATGAATGAAGGAAAGATATGAAACTCAGTTGAATTCTTGTTCTTATCACAACCAACATAATAAGCTAAAATTATGAGAAGTGATATTCATGAATAAAAATAATAATTACTATTATTTTTATCATTATCAAGTATTTAAAATTAAATACCTCAATTTAAACACTACTAATGTGTGTGTTCTATTTTATGTGGGACCCCCACTCTCTATTTTTTCAATTCACATCACACTAGCTCAAAGTCTTATTACTTGGTGTTTAATCTTTTGATTTCCTTCCAACTTCACACCAATGTTCCAACAATCCCCCACTTGAATTTAAAAAATGGTTTCAATAATAACGTCAAAACGTTTCTATAAGGTTGCTAATAAACAAAGGTGTCGCCTACAACTTGAACCTTTGCATAGCAAATACTATTCCGATTCAACAAGAGTTGCTTACAGCATTGAACTCTATCTCAGACATAGAGTCCGCACACAAACCTTTTCCTAAGGTGTATTCTAAAAGCCCGTGCATTTATGGCCCTGCACGTTTATCCCAGTTTTAATGAACGCTCTAGGTATTCTGCCTCAAAATCCCATAGGAACCGGCCTCAGTTCCACATTCGTATAGGTGAATCTATCAAGAGTACTCCTGTAGCTATGTACTCCACTCAACATAGAGTATAGATCTCATTAAGAGTTTCTATTATCTCATCCTTCTGTCGCTGCAGGATTCATGCTTTCTTAATTATCTCATAGCATGTTCTATCACTCATGACTTGTTATTACCCATTGAACCTATTTCTTGGGATCTCCAGTCATTTAGGTCGGGTTACCATCACTTGTGATCTTTAGGCATTAGTCCCATCCTATTGGATGTGTTTATGACTTTCTTTCTAGTTTTTCCTTTCGTCAAAGGATTGACTAATTCTTTATCAGTACGTACATGATCTACTTTAACCGTTCCTTTTGAGAGTAGCTAGCTCTCTAATTTGTTATGTGTTCGTGCCTTAATAATTGTCTCTTACTATTGCAGTAAAGATTCTCAATTTTGTAATAGCTGCAGTATTATCACAATGAATTAACACTCTTGGCAACGATTTTATCCACTAGGGGATCTCAACTAGCAAGCATTTTCTCAACTTGCTTCTTCACTAGTTTTCTCTAGTGTTCTCATCTCAGATTCATTCCATAGTGGATTGAGTCAATATCATATGTTTCAACAAACAACTCCTCCAGTGATGCTCAATGTGCAGCCACTGGTCGCTTAAGACTCATCTGAAGGATGTTCTATTTTGTATCTTGTACCATTCAAGTACAATTGGATACTCCTCATAATGTAATCCTAGAGTCATAGTCTTCTTAAGGCACCTTATGACTCTTTCAATAGCATGTCAATGCTTCTCACTTGGTCTACTAGTAAACTTGCACAAGAGTTCCACGACATAGGCAATGTCGGGTCTAATACATTCAGTGACATATCTAAGGACTGCCAATGATGCTCACATATTCTATTTGTCTAACACAACCTCAAGTGTTCTTGAAGAGTTTTACACTTGGATCATAAGGTGTGCTTGCAAGTTTACAGTCAAATAATTACATTTCTTAAGATCTTCTCAACATTGTGAGATTAATTAAAAAAATTCTCTTTTTTTGATCTAGTAATCTTGACACCAAGAATTACTTCAACATTGTCTAGGTCTTTCTTATCAATGTTGTTGATAAACAAAGATTTCACATAAATTATAGCATGAATCTTTGAACCAAATATGAGCAAGTCATCTACATAGAGACATATGATCGTGCAAATGTTATTTCCATATTTGTAGTGAATACATTTGTCACTTTCATTCACTTTATACTCATTCGATATCTTTAAGTTGTCAAATTTTCCATGCCATTTCTTAGGAGGTTATTTTTAGACCATGCAAAGATTTTTCTAACTTACTGACCTTGTTTTCTTGTCCATGAATCACAAAACCTTCAGGTTGTTCTATATAAATTACTTCTTCTAATTCACCATTTAAAGAGGCAGCTTTCACATTCATTTGGAGTACAACGAGCTATGAACAGTGGCTAAAGGGACTAGTACCTCTCATGAATATGATTCAAGTGACTGGTGAATGAGTGTCGAAGAAATCTATATATTTTTCTTTGCCTAAAACCTTTTTCTACAAGGTGAGTCTTGTATTTAGCAACCGAACCATCAGGTTTTAGTTTTCCATTTCCAAAATTCAAATACAACCAACTGGTTTGCAATTAGGAGGCAAGTCAACTAAGAGTCGTGTTTCGTTAGATTCTAGAGAATCCATTTCATCATTTACTGTTTTTTTTTCTTTTCAAAAGTTAGCATCCAATGAAGACAAAGCTTCTTGAAGGCCAGATGAATCCTCTTCCAATATACAAACCATATAATTAGGTTTATACGCTTTAGCATTTATAACTTTCTTACCTCTTCGAGGTTCTATAACATCTCGTACGATGTTTTCATAACTGTTTCTGATTACTGGAATGTAATCAGATGCAGTGCCCCCACTAGCTCTCAATTTAAAAGGGAAATTATTTTGCCCCCACTAATGGCGTGCTTTCATTAGCGCCCCCACTAGTGCCCCCACTATTCTTTATTTAAAGGGGTATTTATTTACATAGAAATCAGTATCGTTTAATTCTATGCTCACTTTAGCATTTTGGTCATAAAACTTATATGCTTTGCTATTTATAGCATACCCAATGAATACACATTCATAGGCTCTACTAGTGAGTTCAACTTTCTTGGGGTCCAGAATCCAAATATAGTCCAGACAATCCCAAGCTCAAAAATAAGACAAGTTAGGCTGTCTTTTCTTCAAAAATTCTTAATTAGAAATTTTGTTCTTAGACTTGGGTACTCTATTCAACATGAATTTCAATTTTTGTTATAAAAATTGAACATATCAAGCGTATCAATTTTATTTTTCAAAATTTACTGTCATCAATAAATATGATAAAATATCTTTTTATCATTTCTAGTTTTAGTGCCATCAAGTTCACACATATCATAATTTATTAAGTTTAGAGGTTCAAATTCTCTAAACACTGATTTATATGAACTTTTGGTTCATTCATCTTGACTGCAAAAAATAAGATTTTCTAGTCATATAACTTTGGAATTAAGTCCAAGTTACTCAAGTTTAAAATTAAACGCTTTATCATATGATAAATTTTGAGCATATCATCAAAGGCGCAGTCTTTTCCCAACAATAATGCATGGTGCACAAGTCTCTTTTTAAGTCTGAGTCAACTCAGTCTTATTCAATAGAAATCTGAAATTCAGGTTCTTTCTTATTTTGGAGCATGTATCACGTCCTAGAGAATAATTTTCTTTTCGAAAGTGATTTGCAACTTCACATCTCCAATGCCAACGAATTTAATGTTGTTATAATATTCTAACAACACTTTCTTATTTTCAGCAATAGCATATGTTTTTTAACATAGCATAATCATAGCAAACACGGCGCGAGACGCTAATGTTTATCCACCATTCACTTAATTCACCAACTAGATTGATTTAACTAGTCATATCAGTGAATTTCTTTTTAGTTAGGTTAGGCAGCGGAGCAACAATTTACTTGTTCATATACTTGCGGGACATATGACTTGGTTTCGCACAATTAAATAAATTGTGAACCATTGTCATTTCCTAATGGTGGTTGTTGATTTTCAATATAGGACCTTTTTGGGGTTCTTATTCTCTTGGCAATTAGAGTTATTTATTCACGGTGCGGTTCTGATTTTTGAAAATGGTTTTTAAACAAAAAATTATAAATCGCATATGTGAATTTCTTAGTGTTTTTGTTATAACAGCAAACACTTCATTGTGTTCAATATATAGATGTATTTCTATAGCCTGATTTATCCTTCTTTTACTTTTGGGACAACGAAATCTCAATAAGTAATTTCTTCGGTAGACATAGCAGTACGAATCGTCTTAAAATTGTTGTTTTTGGATTTCCAAGTTGTTGTATTTGGATTTCCAAATTCTATTTTGAAAGGGACTATCTACCGAAGTTGTTACTAGGTTGAGTCACGACCAGGTCGCTCTCTTTAAGACGTTTCGCGGCACTACCCAAAATTGTGCAAGGCAGACTATCAACCACGCCGCCTCCAGGAGAAAATAAGCCCAGCTACAACTGTGCGGTTAACTACTGCACTGTAGAAAACCGTTCGAGATTTACACATCCAATATGATACTAAGACCACTCTTTAATACTGAAACCACTTTCTAATATGGTACTGTGACCACTCTATTATGGTGCTAAGACCACTCAAATATGGTGTTATCACCATTCTAACCTTTGAGCTCTCCAAAATATCAATATGGTACTAAGACCACTCAAATACGGTGATACCACCGTTCTAACTTTTTAACTTCTCCAAAAATAGAAAAATATAGAAAGAATATTTATATATACCGTTAAGATCATTCTTAATTCCGACGGGACATTATTATTTCAAAAGGGACTATGATCTTAAAAGTACTCTTTATTCCGAAGGGACATATATTATCGAAGGGACTATGTTCTTAAGACTTTTCTTATTCCAAAGGGACATTATACCGAATAGGGACTAAGGTCTTAAGAACACTCTTATATCCGAAGGGACAGAAAAAGGAGATAAGGAGAAGAATAGCTCGTTAACACAAGCTGGAGGGAGAAGAGAGAAAGAGTTCTCGACAACTCAATAGAACTCTTTGGTGTGATTTTTGAACTGAGTGGAGTCCTCTATTTATATAGAGATTTTGTAACTGTTTTAGCTAAAATTGCGGTAGCAGTCACTCTAATGGATAAGATCAAAAAGAAACTTCATCACTAATCAGTTCAACAACATTTGTGGATAAGATAAAAAATAAACAAATCCACAAAAGTGGAGGAAACAAACTCATTGGATATGAATGAAGGAAAGATATGAAACTCAGTTGAATTCTTGTTCTTATCACAACCAACATAATAAGCTAAAATTATGAGAAGTGATATTCATGAATAAAAATAATAATTACTATTATTTTTATCATTATCAAGTATTTAAAATTAAATACCTCAATTTAAACACTACTAATGTGTGTGTTCTATTTTATGTGGGACCCCCACTCTCTATTTTTTCAATTCACATCACACTAGCTCAAAGTCTTATTACTTGGTGTTTAATCTTTTGATTTCCTTCCAACTTCACACCAATGTTCCAACATCCTCCCCTCCCTTCCCCTCCAAACTCGTAAACAAAACCTTAATTCCAGAACAAAATTAAAGACCAAATTTGAGAATATAACAGACGAGATGGAGAAAGTTTGACCTTTTTGTTCTCTTTGGGATTGGGAGGTAAAGTTCAACCTTTGTATTAAACGATCGTATTAAACGTATTAAACAAGTATCTTTTTCCATTTACTTTCTTCAGGAAAGACAATCCAATCCAAAGCTCATATCGTTATAAATACAACAACCACTGAAGTTTTGAGCTCATCAAATCAAAGATTGAGTGAGAGGAACAATGCCTGAAGAAGCTGCAGCTGCGAATGCAACCGGGATCCTTTCAACTTCATCCGCTTCAATACGGTAATAATACTCATTCATGTAGTTATAGCATCAATTCCATGTGTAAACATTTTATTTTCTTGTCTTGTATTAATTCAATCCTTTCTAGCTTGCATGAAGTTGGAGAACTGTTTAGACAACTTGTCGTTGTATTGTTTGCAATCATCAATACAAGTATGGTAAAATCACCACTGGTGATGGCATTAGTTTTCATGGTTGCTCTATACTATTGGGTTTCGGTGCTTGTGAAAATGTTACATCTTCACATCAAAAGCTTCCTAATTCCGTCCAAGATGATCATTCTTTTACTTGGAAGTGTTGTTTCAATTTTAGCTTTGATGATTATTTCGCCTACCATTGGTTGGATTGATTTGGGGCTGTTGATCTTAGTATTTTCTTTGATGGGCTATAAAAATCGAAAAGAACTCTATCAAATGATTCCTCAAAGGATCAATGACATGTCAACTTCAACTGCAGAATTAGGAGCTACAACAAGGTAAATAACTTGAAATGTTTCCCCTATTTTTTGGTAGAACTCTGTCTTTCTATTGGTAGAACTCTGTCTTTCAATTGTAGTTGTTGAATATACTATTCCTAACATTTGATATTTTTGAATTGATTCAACTCTTTCTAGCTTGAATGAAGAAGGAAAATTACTTGGACAATTTTTCGAGCTATCATTAGCAGCAATGAATACAAGTAATGGAAAGTCTCAAGTTGATATCGACCCGATTATGATGACATTAGTTTCCATGGTTGCTCTTTATTACATGGTTTTGGTGCTTATTACAATGTTACAGCTTCACATCAAGAACTTCCTTCCATTCATGATGGTTATTCTTGTACTTGGAAGTGTTGTTTCAGTTCTAGCTTTGATGATAATTTCTCCTACAATTGCTTGGATTTTTTTGTGCATGTGGATCTTCATCTTTGCTTTGATGTGCTATGAGAATAAAAAAGAACTCTATCAAATATTGATTCCAGAAAGGATCAAGAAAGTTTTTGAGGGTCTGACTCAAAATGGCAATTCAGAGTTACCAGTCTAAAGAAATTGATTTCATTTCTAGCTTTGTGTATCTTGCTTGAGAACAATTTGTGTGTTGTATTTTTATTTTGTTGTTATCGTTGGTTTATATTTTTGGTCATGTTGTTGTACTATGATATAAAATGTTCATTTGAAATTTGTAACTTCCTATGATAGCTATTGTGAAATAATTAAATTATGTTTTTACTTGAAAAAAATTAGTTAAGCTTAGGAGACAAATCTAATATTAACCCATAAAATGCATAAAAACTTTAAGAGATTAAAATAAAAAATATTTTAATCAAAATAAAAGGTTTTATTAAATCTTAAATTTATAAAGCGTATTCGGTTTGCATTAATCTCACTCTGTTGAAAAGCAAAATGGAAGCTTGAAAAATAACTTAGCAACATCTTTGTCTGACAGTGACCCAGTTGATTCAATACGAATTTTATCCACTCAATTAAATTTAGGGGTTTTATACGTTTTAAACTTTTTGGTTATCGAAGGTCGATTTATTCTGCTCCTCAACGAAATTGTCACTTTACTTTATATTGAGATTTTGGATTTATGTAGGAAGTGCCGAACCACAATCAATTTGAAATTTATGTTTTTTTTCTTCTTATTGTTTCTTTTGTGGTTGTGCTTCTGCTTTTTCTTTTAAAGGTTTCTCAAAAAAAAACTCGCCTTAACTTAATAAAAAAATCAACCTCAAATGCACAAGTTAAAAAAATGTCAAACATTTAAAATATTAAAGACCGGTATTGAGAATATAAAAATGGGGTAGGGCAAGTTCAATCTTTTATTCAATTGAGTGTGTGTATGTATATATGAGTTAGGATCAAATGACACTAAGGTGTCAAATTAAATATGACATCAAATCTCGTTCATTCAATTTGTTTAATCCAAAAGCTTAAAATAATCACTAGAACAATTAAAGTGATCAAATATTTCTTGATTTGTCTTGCGATATCTTTCCTTTAATGGTAGATTTTGCACTCAAGTATGAATTTAATTTCTCATATACGCCCTTCATTTCAATTTCAAAATACTCACATATTTTGATCACTTCTCTATTGATACCGCTCTTAATTTTTTAAATTGATATTTTGTACAAACTTTATTTGCAACAATGCAAATATTCTTTTTGAATAACTATACAGAAATTGAGAAAATCATGCAATACAAAAAAAAACAATGGCAAAAAATACCATAAGTGATGATGGACGCAAGAAAAATACTGTCGCAATCAAACGTTTAATACGAATTTTGTACTATACACTGACCCAATCGATCTAGTATTTGGATATTTTACTTGTCAACATAAATATTAAATAAATAATAACCCAGAATTGAATTGAGTATATGGTATAATATTCGTATTAAACGTTTAATTCTGCCTGTGTCCCACAAAGTATAAACTGGGTCAGTGCCCGGCAAGATGTTGCAAAGTTTTTACTTTTCAAAAGAGGCACTCCCCAATTAATGCAAACTCACGATTTATATTAAACGTTTTTATCAAATGCCAGCTTAAATGACTAGCCAAACAAGAGTCTATTTCTACCAATTTTAGGGCATCTCTAATAATAGTCATATTAAGTGATTGTTTAAGTGGACTCTCATATATACACTTTTTTTTTAATGTATACTCTCATATATACTTCAACTAAGGTGACTTTTTTTTTTTAATGTAAATACGCACTGTTCAGACGCTGACTTTTGTTGACCTTCAGAAGCTGGTTTCTGCGTTCAGAATTTGTGTCTTCAAACTGTTAATTCTCTCACATAATCTTTTAAAGATTTAATTGAAGATTTATCCAAGCTTCGTTTCTAGAAGGAAGTTTTTGCGCGTGAAGATATTTGTTGAAGATTGGATTCAATTATTTGTGAATATATTTTCAAAGCAATCTTTGGAAAATATATTTCAGAAATATAATTGCTTCTATTTGCTTCTAAAAGAATTCTGGTAACATATCTTTGAAGATTTGGTTCAGAATTATGTGCTGCTGAAGATTATAAATAAAGGAAGCTGCTATTGAAGAAATTCATTCAAAACAGAAAAGAGAGTCATACTTAGAGTTTTGAGTCTGTAAGCTTAGTGTTTTTTTCTGTACACCACTCATCTGTTAGAGTTGGTTTAGTTTTATTGAGTTGTAATCACTTAAAGCTTTTAAGCAAAAGTGACAGATTATGTTCTGAAGAGTGTCTTCATCTTGTTTGTTTAGAGTATACAATCACTGGGGCAGTGATTGCTTGAGTAGGAAGTAAGAGGTGTTTCTTATATCTAGGAGTTCCTAGGTAGAAATATCACGGGTAGTGATTAAGTGAGAAGGGGCTGTGAAACAGGGGCTGTTGTCATAAGGGCTGTGTAACAGGGGTTGTGTCATAGGACTTCGAATTGATACTATTTTAGTGGATTTCCTTCCTGGCTTGGTAGCCTCCAGATGTAGGTGAAGTTTGCACCGAACTGGGTTAACAAATCATCTGTGTTCTTTACTTTCTGTCCTTTATATTTCTGCTTCTGAACTGCTATTTTCATACTCTGTTTTACGGTTCAGAACCAGTCCTGCCAGGAATTTCAATTGGTATCAGAGCAGGCACCCTGTCTGTATTTGGGTGAGCTCTAGGGAAAGTTATTTTCTGGCAGAATGGACTCAGAAGGAGAACTGTCTTATGAAGAACGTGCTGATTCTTGCAAAAAGTTACATGTTAAATTTGAAGAAGTTTGCAAGTTATTGGTAAATCAGAAGGAGACTATCATTCAATTGCATGCTGAAAGAAGTGATCATCTAGCACAAATCTCTGATCTCAAAGATGAGGTAACCCAACTGAACTCTCAACTTGAACATATGAAGAAGCAAGTCAGAATGTTGAACTCTGGTACTGATATGCTTGAAAAGATTTTAGAGAGTCAGAACCAAGGGAAACCAAATGGAATTGGGTATGATGATAGGACTCTGAACAAGAAACAGAAAAATCCAGCTACAAGGTTCAATGCTGCTGTTAAAACTTGTGATAAACCTAAGTTGGAACACCAGAACCAAATTCAGGGATTTAAGAGCAAGAAGGCATCTCATCCTTGGGTATGTCATCATTGTGGTAAAAAGGGACACATTAAGCCATTTTGTTACAAGCTGCATGGATACCCCAAGCACTTTCAACAAAGAAAAGTGGAATCCACTATAAACAAATTCAATGTGAAGAAGGAATGGAGACCCAAACTCAAGATTGTTGAAGGCAGCAAAGGTCCAAATATTAGAATCCAAAAAGATCATCCTAAGGACCTGATCATAGGGAATCTGAATGAAGAAATTACCAACAGATCACATGTGGGTGTTGATGATGCAACTATGTCCCACTCTAAGGTTGTTGTTGATAACCCTGAATCTACCTCATCTAAGTCTGATGGAGGTTCTGATGTAGGTTCTGATATGAAGTCTGATGATGAACCTATTAGACTTGAACAAAGTGTAGCAAAGAGACTAAAGTCTAGGAAAGGAAAGGCTGTTGCTGCTGACAGCAGGCCCACTCCCATTGCTAAGATGAAGGCACCAAAAGGAAAGGAAGTGGATCCTAGTGAGTCTGAGGATGATGTTGACATCATGCTCTCTGTTCAAAAGAGGATTGCTGAACTTCGAAAGAAGATTGCTGGGAAGAAGGTTCTGAATGTGCTTGAAGCACACATTAACTAAACAGCTTCTGATGCTGTGTCTGATGATGAAACAGCATCTGTTGCTGAGTCTGAAAACTGTCAAGTTTTTGACTGATGTCCTGAATTTCATTTTGTGATTCTGGTCTGCAGTTGTTGCTTTTTGTTTTGTTCTTCTGTGTGTGGATGCTATGTCGTTCTGATCCTAATGTTGGTGTTGTGATGGGTTATGTGCTGATGTTTTTTTTATACTGATTCTGAAACTAGTGTTGATGTGGTTCTTTGTGTGCTGTTATGTGTTGTGCTAGTTATAAACTCTGAATAGAATTCAGTAATGTGCTTATGCTCTGTTTCTTGTGTTTCTCTGCTCCTGGTGATTGCTGGGTGGTTTGTCAAAATTATTTGGCTAAAAAGGGGGAGAGTATGTGTCTGTTTCAGAAGCTGTTCAACAGTTCAGGGGGAGTTGGAGTTTCTGATTAATGTGTTTCAGGGGAGTTCCTGAATGTCTACTTCAGGGGGAGTTCCTGAATGTCTGTTTCAGGGGGAGTTCCTGAATGTATGTTTCAGGGGGAGTTCCTGAGTTGTGTTGTTCCTGAGTATCTGTTGGGTTTTTGTAGATTGGCTACATTTTGCAAAAACATCTACTAGCCAGATGCTGGGACAAATGCTGTAGCATATGGAACAGCTTTATGTGACTTGTGGTTTTCGCGCCAGCTAGCGCGTTATATTTGTGTACGCAATCTTCCAAAGATTTGCTTGAAGATTTATTTTCCTCTAGCTTGCTGATCAAGGCGCGTGTATCTGATTGAAGATTTGCTTGAAGTTTTATTTGCCTTGCTATTTGTTCCACAAGATATCATTCTATATTTGGAAGCTTTTTATTATTTCTAGAAGATTGTTTCAGCTGGACCGGACAATGTCCACGCTCTATTTTGAAGCCCAAACCTGTGCTATCTCAGTATTATATATTTGTGAAGACAAACCCTAGTAGGGTAACTAAAAACCGTGTGTGTTATAGCAAAGCGTGTGTTTAAGGTTTTTAGGGTTTCTTTTGTTAATTGTGAGCCTTGCTTGTATCTCCCTGATTCAAGCAAAGGACTGAGTTTGTTTGAGTTGTAATTGTAAGCTGCTCCTAAGCTTTTAAGTACGGAGTGAGTATGTGTTATTAGAGTGTGTCTCTCTTTGTGTGTTTTGCGTAGTTGATTACAATATTGTTTGTGTTGTTGATAGGAATTGAGACGGGGTCTCATATCTAGGAGTTCCTAGATAGAGTTGCCACTGGTAGGGTCTTGGTGCAAAGTCAAGTAGTGTGTCTGCGTTGGTCTTTTCACTAGAACTATAATAGTGGAATCATTCCTGGATTGGTATCCCCCAGAGTAGGAGAGTTGCTCCGAACTGGGTTAACAAACTCACTGTGTACTTTATATTTCCGCTGTGTTCCTTTTAATTTGTGCTTTGTTACGCTGTGCTATTTTAATTGTAGTTCTGAGTAGACAGGTGCTCGGACAGTTGTGCCAACATTGTGCACAGCATCTGTCAGTCAGGTTGCCAGGAATTTCAATTGGCATCAGAGCAGGCACCCTGTTCTGTGTGGGTGAGCTCCAGGGAAAGAATTTTCTGGCTTAATGGATAAAGAAGGAGGACTGGTGAACAGACCACCCTTGTTGGATGGGTCGAACTATGACATTTGGAAATCACGCATGACAGCATTCTTGAAATCTCTAGACAGCAGAGCTTGGAAGGCTGTGATCAAGGCATGGGTCCCTCCTAAAATAAAAGATGCGAATAATGTTGATACTGATGAGTTGAAACCAGAAGAGGAGTGGTCTACAGCAGAAGACACTGCAGCTATTGGAAACTCTAAAGCCCTGAATGCTTTGTTTAATGGTGTAGACAAGAACATGTTCAGGTTGATTAAACAATGTACTATTGCTAAGGAAGCTTGGGATATCCTAAGAACAGCTCATGAAGGTACTCAAAAGGTCAAGAAGTCAAGGCTACAACTGCTAACAACACAGTTTGAGAATTTGAGAATGAAGGAAGGAGAGAGTGTTCATGACTTTCACATGAATGTGCTAGAATATGCTAACACATTTGAATCCTTGGGGGAAAAGATGTCTGATGAAAAACTGGTAAGCAAAATCCTCAGGTCCTTGCCTAAGAAATTTGATATGAAAGTTTGTGCTATTGAGGAGGCCCAAGATATTGGAAATATGAAAGTTGATGAGTTGATTGGATCTCTTCAAACTTTTGAACTGAAGGCTAATGAAAGATCTGAAAAGAAAGACAAGAACATTGCTTTCATCTCCAACACTGATGAAGATGATGTGGAGAGTAATTTAGATACTGATGAGAGCATCTCTGAAGCTATTGTGTTGTTGGGCAAACAATTTAATAAAGTTGTGAAGAGAATGGACAGACGCCCTAGGACAAATGCTCCGGACAACAGTCGCAGCATCTATAAAAATGTCAACAATCAGAGGAAACATAGAACTGATGACAAAATCAATCAAAGCAAAGGGGTGCAATGCCATGAATGCGAAGGATTCGGTCACATCAGAACTGAGTGTGCAACTTATCTGAAGAAACAAAAGAAGGTGATGACTGTGGCTTGGTCTGATGAGGATGAATCAGAAGAAGAACCTGAAACTGCAAAACATGTGAATGCCTTGACTGGAGTGTGCACATCTGACAATGAATCTAGTGATGAAGAGGTAACATATGATGAATTGGCTGATTCTTACAAGGAGCTATGTCTCAAAAGTGAGGAAGTTTGTAGAACTTTAGAAAAACAAAAGAGGATCATTGCTCACTTGCAAGCTGAGAAAGACAAACTTCTGAAAATAAACTCAGAACTCAATGATGAGGTTATCTTACTTACTTCCAAGATTGACAATATGAACAAGCAACTGCGGATGATGAACAAAGGTACTGATGCTTTAGACGAAATTCTGGAAATAGGACAGAAACCTGGAGATTCTAAAGGTATTGGGTTTGACTACAGTTCCTTGCCTCAGCAAAAACAACTACCAGTGAGACAGTTTGTGCCATCTGTTAATACTCATGATCAAACTATGTCAAGACAGATGCCCCAGCATCAGGTGAGACAACAGGCATCAGGATATAGGCCCAGATCAAAAGGAAGGAATTATGGTTGGGTATGTCACTACTGTGGAAGAAAAGGACATATCAGACCTTTCTGCTTCAAATTATATGGTTACCCAGACAGGACCTATTCACCAAGACCTGATCTCACAGTAAAGATCACCAAGAAGCAGTGGAAGCAGAAAAATGATAATTTCACAAGCAACACTGTGGATCTCAGAAGAATAGAACCAGAAGCTGATGAGATTGCTCAAATTGCTCATACATCTCTGAGAGTGTCATCCAGAAACGATTGGTACTTTGACAGTGGATGTTCCAGACATATGACTGGGGATAAAAATTACTTAAGTGATGTTAAGCCTTATGCTACAAGTTTTGTGACTTTTGGGGATGGAGCCAAAGGAGAAATAAAGGGTGTAGGAAATCTTGTGGAAGAGGGTCTACCCAAACTTGATAAGGTGCTTCTTGTGAAAGGATTAACTGCTAACTTAATCAGTATTAGTCAACTGTGCGATCAAGGAATGAAGGTCAACTTTACTAAGAGTGAATGCTTAGTTGCTAACAGTGAAGGGGACATCCTGATGAAAGGTGTTAGATCAAAGGACAATTGCTACTTGTGGGTTTCTCAAGATAAAGCAAAGTTATCTACTTGTCTAATAACCAAAGAAGATGAAGTTAAGCTATGGCACCAAAAGCTTGGACATCTGAATCTCAGAAGCATGAAGAAAGCTATTGCTGAAGGAGCCATCAGAGGTCTACCAAAACTCCAAATTCAGGAAGGAAGTATATGTGGAGAATGCCAGATAGGAAAACAGACCAAGATACCTCACCAGAAGCTGCAACATCTGTCCACATCCAGAGTTCTTGAGCTATTGCACATGGACTTAATGGGACCTATGCAAGTCGAAAGCTTAGGTGGTAAGAAGTATGCATTTGTTGTTGTTGATGATTTTTCCAGATATACTTGGATAAATTTCATTAAGGAGAAATCAGACACTTTTGAAAAATTCAAGGATCTTTGCTTACAACTTCAGAGAGAAAAGGATTGTGGAATTGTTAGAATCAGAAGTGACCATGGGAAAGAGTTTGAGAATGGTAAGTTCTCTGATTTCTGCATTTCTGAAGGAATATTTCATGAGTTCTCTGCACCCATTACTCCCCAACAAAATGGGATAGTTGAGAGAAAGAACAGGACCTTGCAAGAATCTGCCAGGGTTATGCTACATGCAAAGAAGCTGCCATTTTTCTTTTGGGCTGAAGCCATGAACACAGCCTGCTATATTCATAATAGAGTGACTTTGAGAAAAGGTACATCTACAACCTTGTACGAGCTATGGAAGGACAGGAAGCCAACAGTGAAGCATTTCCATGTGTTTGGTAGTAAGTGCTATATTTTAGCTGACAGGGAACCAAGAAGAAAGATGGATGCTAAAAGTGAAGAGGGAATCTTTCTAGGCTATTCAACAAACAGCAAAGCCTATAGAGTATACAACTCCAGAACCAAGACAGTGATGGAATCCATAAATGTTGTTGTAGATGATGAAGGAAATAATGCTATGCCAGATGATGCGACATTTGACTCAGCATCTGACCTACAGGAAGAGAAGAAAGTAGATGAAGCAAGTGGTAAGCAAGATTCTGAAGTAACTAATCCAGAGAAGACTGCTCCCAACAAAGGACCATCTATCAGAGTTCAGAAAAACCACCTCATAGATCAAGTCATTGGCGACCCTAACCAAGGGATCACAACTAGAAGGAACTATGATGAGGTATCAAATTCTTGCTTTATATCTAAACTTGAACCAAAGAATGTTAAGGAAGCTCTAACTGATGAGTTCTGGATAAATGCTATGCAAGAAGAATTAACTCAGTTCAAGAGAAGTAATGTGTGGGACTTAGTTCCTAGACCAGATAATGTGAATGTCATAGGTACCAAGTGGGTTTATAAAAACAAGTCTGATGAAAATGGTACTATCACTAGAAACAAAGCCAGACTGGTTGCACAAGGATATTCTCAAATTGAAGGTGTAGACTTTGATGAGACTTTTGCTCCTGTAGCTAGGTTGGAATCTATTAGATTGTTACTTGGAATTGCATGCATACTAAAATTCAAGCTGTATCAGATGGATGTCAAGAGTGCCTTTCTCAATGGGTACTTAAATGAAGAGGTCTATGTGGGACAGCCTAAAGGCTTCATTGATTCAAGTTTTCCAAACCATGTTTACAAATTGAAGAAAGCTCTATATGGCCTGAAGCAAGCCCCTAGAGCTTGGTATGAGAGACTTGCTGAGTTTCTAATCAACCATGGCTATAGGAAGGGAGGAAATGACAAGACCTTGTTTGTGAAAGATGAAAATGGACAGCTGATGATTGCTCAAATATATGTAGATGACATAGTCTTTGGAGGAATGTCTGACCAGATGATAGAGCATTTTGTTCAGCAAATGCAATCTGAATTTGAGATGAGTCTTGTAGGTGAGCTAAAGTTCTTTCTTGGTCTTCAAGTGAAACAGATGGAAGATACTATATTTATCTCTCAAAGTAAGTATGCTAAAAATATAGTCAAGAAATTTGGGATGGAAAATGCTGCTCATAAAAGAACCCCTGCTCCCACACATGTGAAATTATCAAAGGATGAGAAAGGTGTGGATGTTGATCAAAGCATGTATAGGAGTATGATAGGGAGTCTTCTATATCTTACAGCAAGTAGGCCAGATATCACATTTGCAGTTGGAGTGTGTGCCAGGTACCAAGCTGAACCAAAAATCAACCATCTGACTCAGGTAAAGAGAATTCTGAAGTATGTGAATGGTACCAGTGACTATGGTATGTTGTATTCTCATGGAGAAAGCACTGTGTTGTTTGGGTATTGTGATGCTGACTGGGCTGGAAGTGCAGATGATAGAAAGAGTACTTCTGGTGGATGTTTCTTTCTAGGCAACAATCTTATATCCTAGTTCAGTAAGAAGCAAAATTGCGTCTCTTTGTCTACAGCTGAAGCTGAGTACATAGCAGCTGGTAGCAATTGCTCTCAATTATTGTGGATGAGACAGATGCTGAGTGAATACAATGTCAAGACAGATGCTATGACATTATATTGTGACAATCTGAGTGCAATTAATATCTCCAAAAATCCTATACAACATAGCAGGACCAAACACATTGACATTAGACATCATTTTATCAGGGATCTTGTTGAAGAAAAAATTGTTACTCTTGTACATGTTCCAACTGAAGAGCAATTAGCAGATATTTTTACCAAAGCCCTTGATGCTAATCAATTTGAAAAATTAAGACGGAAGTTAGGGATATGCTTATTTGAGGAATTGTAGCAATTAATGTGCGAGAGGCGTGCAGCTGAAATTTTCTCCCTCCTCAACTGCTTGATGCACGTCACTCAAGGAGGTTATTTTGAACTTCCCTTTTTTAGACCGCTCACACGCTATCATTGTTATCTGTGTCTTAACTTCTCAAAACCTCTCATCTCCTTTCTTACCGCGCACATCATCATTCAAAAATCGCCCTCTCTTCATACCTTCAAATTCAAAATCATCACCATGGCTGATTCTACCTCTCATCAAACTATGCAAGATCAAGCTCCTGAAGTCGTCATCACCGATGCGCAACCCCTCACTACTATTCTCAGCTCTCCTACTAAGAAGCGACGAACTAGGTCGTCTGCATCACGAAGGAAGACTCCTGCCAAATCTAGCAAAGCTACCTCCTCTACTGCTGTGAACACGAGGTCAAAATCGAAAGGTAAGACTTCTACCACTCCCGCTGTTCAACGAGTAGGGCTTAGCATGGATGATTTGTACCTTAAGGACAACCCATTTATATCAACTGTTGTTGAACCAAATGATGAACCTTCTGTCACCGAATCTGAGAATATTGCTGTTGAAAGTACTGTAGCTACGACTGAAACCCTAGGTCCTGATAACCCTAAGGTATCAGACAAATTAGTTGGTGATTCTTCGAATTCCCCTATTGAGCAAGATGTTACTACTGTTTCTGTTGATAAGAATGTTGTTGATACGGCTGTTTCTGAGACACCTGCTCATCCCCCTGCCACAACAAAGGATGCTGTGACAGATGCTCAAGCATCTTTGTCACAAGCTCATGAGGAGCCTGATGTGGTGGTTCCAAACATCTCTGGTTCTGTGAGTGTCCCTGAGAATGAGTCCTCAGAGTCTGAAGATGAAGATACTGAGACTCAGGATGTTGTAGATAATGCTGAGACTGTTATTTTAGACCATGCTGACACTATTGCTGTTGAGGAAGCTGTGCCTGAAGAAAGACCTCAGGAAGAGATTGGTGCTATTGGTGTTGCTCGCAGGACTAGGAGCAAATCTGACAAAACTGCTGCTATTGTTAGTGAAGGACAAAAGGATAGGAAGAAGAAAACTGTTAATGCTGGGAAGAGGCCTGTGTATGGTCCCCCCAAGGCTGGGAGCAAGAAGGTGGCTCAAAGTGATCACAAGAAGAAGAGCCTCAAAAGAAAAGACCCTCCCTCTAGTGACTCTGAGTTTGAGGTTGCTGAGCTTGAAGCTGCCACATCTGGTAGGGCTTCCAGAAAAACAATGAAGGGTATGAAGATACCTCTAACTATCCCTCCTGCCCCTCTTGATAATGTTTCTTTTCATTTGGAAAATGGTTCTTCTAGGTGGAAGTTTATATACCACAGAAGACTTGGTCTTGAAAGAAATTTGAAGGAAGAAGTTTTCAAGTGTAAAAAGCTGGTTGATGTGTTGGAATATGCTGGACTGATGAAGACTGTGAGAAATCTGGGTCCATGTTATGATAAGCTGGTCAGGGAATTTCTGGTGAATGTTTCTGATGAGTGTGATGACACAAGAAACCCTGAGTATAGGAAGGTTTTTGTTCGTGGTAAGTGTGTCAACTTTTCTCCTATGGTGGTCAACGCATACCTTGAGAGATCTGCTGAGGAGACCCCTGAGCTTGAGGTCACTGAGGACACCATCTGCAAGGCAATCATTGATAACAAGATTAAGCATTGGCCAAAGCATTTGTCTTCTGCTCAACTGTCTCCTATGTATGCTGCTTTGAATAGGATCTGTGCTCAAAATTGGACTCCAACCACTCACTCAAATTCTGTTGCTTCTGGGTTGGCTAAGTTCATTTATGCTGTGGGGACCAAGTCACCCTTTGATTATGGAGCCTACATTTATTATCAGGTTTTGGAGCATGCTAAGTCCTTTGCTATCAAGTTTCCTATAGCTTTTCCCACTCTCCTGTGTGGTATTGTACTTCAGCAACACCCAAATATCTTGATCAGTACTGATGAGCCCTGTAAGAGGCCTGGCCCTATGTCTTTGGATTGTAGTTTGCTGTCTGAGAGACATGCTGCTGACTTAGCTGGTACTTCTGTCCGGACAACTAGTGTGCTCACTAGAAAACAAATGATTGCAGATCTAACTGAGACTAGTATGGCTCTTGGAGCTAGGAAGATGAAAATTGATAGGATCATTGCAGCTTTGAAGGCTGAATCTGCAGCTGAGGGTGAGCAGGATGAAGAAGAAGGAGGGAATAAGAATGCTTCTGCTGGTGATACTGAGGAGTTCTCCGCTGACTCTGATGAGACTGTCTCATTCTGATTCTGATGTTTTCCCTGTTCTCAGTTGTTGTATTCCTTTTGTTTTTTTTTTTGGTTGGTTGGGCTATACCCTGGATTTCTTATGCTCTTGTGTGTGCCTTATGGTCTGTAATATGCACTGTGTGTGGTATCTCTCTTCTGTGTATGCATGGATGTTATTTGTCAGAATTTATGGCTAAAAAGGGGGAGTAGATAGCATTATTGTGCATGCGCATGTGTGTAGCTTATAGCTTATCTTTTGGCTGGTTGTGTGCATGATTTGAAGCTTATATTTTGTATGGTTGTGTTGAGGGGGAGTGTAGTATATGTTGAGGGGGAGTACTGGTACATGTTTTGAGGGGGAGCTCTTAAGTGTTTTTTCCTTGGTGTGTGGAAATTTATTTTTTCCCTTATCTATGTGAATTCACTATATGAGAGTTTATTTCTCTCTAGTTGTTCCTATGAGGCTAGAAGTTTGTGTTATCTGGTGCATGCCTCTGATACTCTTGCAAGTTGTCTTTGTCCAAATTGTTCCCTTGGAAGTAATCTCATTATTTGCTACGATATTTTCTTTTCTTGTTTTGTGCCTATGTTGACGTGAAGGAAACTTATCTGTGTATCTCCCAAGGAACTGGCTCTAGAGTGTTTTAGCCAAAAATTTGCCAAAGGGGGAGATTGTTGGGTTTTTGTAGATTGGCTACATTTTGCAAAAACATCTACTAGCCAGATGCTGGGACAAATGCTGTAGCATATGGAACAGCTTTATGTGACTTGTGGTTTTCGCGCCAGCTAGCGCGTTATATTTGTGTACGCAATCTTCCAAAGATTTGCTTGAAGATTTATTTTCCTCTAGCTTGCTGATCAAGGCGCGTGTATCTGATTGAAGATTTGCTTGAAGTTTTATTTGCCTTGCTATTTGTTCCACAAGATATCATTCTATATTTGGAAGCTTTTTATTATTTCTAGAAGATTGTTTCAGCTGGACCGGACAATGTCCACGCTCTATTTTGAAGCCCAAACCTGTGCTATCTCAGTATTATATATTTGTGAAGACAAACCCTAGTAGGGTAACTAAAAACCGTGTGTGTTATAGCAAAGCGTGTGTTTAAGGTTTTTAGGGTTTCTTTTGTTAATTGTGAGCCTTGCTTGTATCTCCCTGATTCAAGCAAAGGACTGAGTTTGTAGAGTTGTAATTGTAAGCTGCTCCTAAGCTTTTAAGTACGGAGTGAGTATGTGTTATTAGAGTGTGTCTCTCTTTGTGTGTTTTGCGTAGTTGATTACAATATTGTTTGTGTTGTTGATAGGAATTGAGACGGGGTCTCATATCTAGGAGTTCCTAGATAGAGTTGCCACTGGTAGGGTCTTGGTGCAAAGTCAAGTAGTGTGTCTGCGTTGGTCTTTTCACTAGAACTATAATAGTGGAATCATTCCTGGATTGGTATCCCCCAGAGTAGGAGATTGCTCCGAACTGGGTTAACAAACTCACTGTGTACTTTATATTTCCGCTGTGTTCCTTTTAATTTGTGCTTTGTTACGCTGTGCTATTTTAATTGTAGTTCTGAGTAGACAGGTGCTCGGACAGTTGTGCCAACATTGTGCACAGCATCTGTCAGTCAGGTTGCCAGGAATTTCAGTATCTGTTCAGAGGTAGTTCAGGTGGAGTATGTAGTACCCTAATTTTGTCCTAAGCCTTTTAAACAAAAAAAACAAAAAAAAAATCAAAGAGGGAGAAAAAGTCAAAGTCAACAAAAGTCAACAGAAAAGTCAACATTTCAAAAATGCTGACTTCGCACTGCGAAGTCTGCGATTTTTCTGCAGATTTTTGATGTTTTTGATTTAATTCCAGATTTTGTTGCATATCATTTACATATTTATTTTAATCAGCATTCATGGCTATTTGGGCCAAGCAAAACCAGAAATGAAAGACTTGCCATTAATGCCAAGGTTGGAAGCTTTTTCTTCCAACCTAGCATGTGACAAGCAAGTGGGTTTGCCCTTGGGCAGCTCTTGTCCCTCCCATGTGACCTGTTAACCACCCCAAGGTTGCCAGCCACCTGCTTGATGACTTTCCTCCTGCTTGCTTCCCCAAAACCAGTCAAACTAGCTGGATTTTCTCACTTGAAAAGCCATGAGTGCCTACCCTGTTTTTGCAGCAGCTTTTCACCCCTCACACCAGCCATAGATAGCCTTTTTCATCCCTCAATCTCTGCACAATACAGTGCACGTTTTTATTGATCAACCATTGAGATTGCAAGGATTGATCCCCAAGCTTTGCCATTTGCAATTCAGCCATGTTTCTCATCATTACCTTCTAGAATTAGTTGATTTTGTGGCTGAAATCAGTCAAAGACTTAACCCTTGGCACAAGGCAGGGTTGCCTCTATCCATTAGCATTTAATGCAAAGGGATTCAGCCTGATCCTAGCCACAAATCAGCTGGATTTTGGGATTTTCTAATGATGAAATAGATTTGGTTTTGGCCTATAAATAGAAGGCAATGCCCAAGGTTACAAGCACTTCTCATAACAGCATTTTCAAGAGCAAAAACACTACTCATTCCAGCTTACAAATACTCATAAACAACCAGAAAAAAACCAATCAAACACAAAGCATTACAAAGTTCCAAAATCATCACCAACATTCAAAACCTTGCAAGAATCTTCAATCAATTCAAATCCATTGCAGCTGGAGCTTTGCTAAGGAGTTCTGTAAGTTTCCAAACCTTTGTATTGCATTTTTAATTGTGTTTGCATAGCCATTTTGGTTCAAAACCTCTTGTTTCTAAAAAACCCCTTTTGAATTTCAAAGAAATCCCAAGGTTTTCAAAACACCAAAACTGGTTTGTCCAGCCTTTTTCATCCAAAAAACTCAAAGCTTTTCACTCACCTAAAAGGTCCTGAGTGTGTTCAGAAGTTGTTTCTGAACAAAAGTTCAGAAACAGCTTCTGAACTCAAAAATTCGCATGCTTCGCAGTGCGAAGTTATGGTCGCAGAGCGACCATGACAGAACTCAAAATCTGAGTTTAGGTGTCCAAATGACCAATTTTTGAGGTTCTAGCCCAAGAGCTCAGAACCTAAGAGTTTTTAAACCCATGTTTTTCAAACCATAAACAAGGATTTTGCACAATTTTGACAAATTCACAAGTTCGTATGGCATTTTGTGGATAACTTGTAAAACAAGTTATGTTTTAAAACTTTCAAAATAGCATGAACAAACCAGCTATGTTCATCATTTCAAATCAAAACTTGAACAATAAACATTGTTCATGATTTTCAAAACTCAAGCATGAACATACGCCAAATTTGTTCGCTTTTCAAAACCGTTCGCAAAACGAGCCGAACTTGTGCGTTTTTCTAGCAAAATTGCTAAATCTTTCCATTTTGGGTTTTCAAACCAAATGTTTTGATATACCTTGGGATTTCTAAAAGAATTCTACCCCAAAACTTGAATGAAAAAGGGATGGTGTGACGTATGTCTCTCCATTGCCCCGATTGCACGAATGCGTGACGTATGTCTCGTCGTTCGGACAATCGTCATTCCATTTTCAAACATATCCAACTATACCAAACCAAATCTTGGCCCCTTGTGGTCAATCTGAACCTTTTGGTCCCCCGTGGCCATTAGATTCGATCCCCCGACTCATTGGAGTCACCCCGGTCAATGATCGACTCGTTTGAGTCCATTGTACCTCTTTTGGTCCCAACGCGACCAAATCAAACCCTATTACCCAACGGACATGTTTTACATATTCTAAGCGCGATTTATAAACAAACGCTTAAGCCTCCCATGCGCGAGCATACAAGCTAATACGCTTAAGTCTCCCATACGCGAGCATACAAGCTACGTTTAATCGCAAGAATACGGTAAAAATATCGTCCATTTAACCAACCTTTAAGTTCTTTACCCAAAGAACTACGTACGCTTTGAATTCTCCGACTACCGGGAGATACGTAGGAGCAAGATCGACATCTTGTCAAGCGCAATAATAAAAAAAACCTTTTTCGTTTCTTTCGTTTGTTTTTATCTCTTTCCCCCCCCCCCCCCTTTTATTATATTTTGACATAAATAAGCATGCGCGCAAAACATTTAAAAACAATTTAAGCTTTAGCCAAATAGAAGGTTCCCGTTGAGTACAACGGACGTGAGGGGTGCTAATACCTTCCCCTTGCGTAATCGACTCCCGAACCGACAATGGTTGCGATGACCATCCTTTCCTCATCGTCAAAGGGTTTTATTATCGTTTCCCTTTCAAAAAAAACTTAAGGGTTTATCAACGTTCCCTTTACACAAAAACTTTGGTGGCGACTTCACAAAGGCCCTCCGAGCGTTTACGAACGACCTCGGAGGATTTGCGCGTCTTTTTCTCAGGAAAAAACGAGGTGCGCACAGAGTATATGTGTGAAATGTAGTAAATCATCCGCTGCTGACTTTGTTGTTGCTACATTTGTTATGTTCTTCATGGTTGCGTTCCTTGATGTTTGAAGAATTTGCTTGTTGTTGTGCTCAAATTGATTTTAGCCAAAAATTTGCCAAAGGAGGAGATTGTTGGATATTTGAGTGTTGGCTACATGTTTGCTAAAATCAAATAGACAAGCAATTTGTGCTTCAGAAGTTGGAAATGTTCATCAGAAGCTGAATTGGTTCATCAGAAGCT